>JASGCC010003026.1:0-25617 GCA_030067915.1 Hydractinia echinata | reverse complement strand
AGTTCAATCGATACATACACCACATGAGACAGCAACAATGTGCAATAAATATCAGAATTATCTAGTGGATGAAACAAATGTTAGGCTATAAGAAACAAACCAAATTAAATACGCCTTTTTATCCAAACAAAGAACAGAGAACCAAAATGGCGCGAAACTCAACAAATAAAACATGAAAAAAAATCAATCAAGAAGTTCACTAATATTAATATTTGGAAACAATTCTTGTAAATCAGTATCATGTAAAATTGAATTTACAATGCCATCTTCATTAATTTTAACCTTCACTGTTCCATTTGAAGTCCAAAAGCCAGAGATATCACCGTTATTGTAAAGTTTTTTACATCTCGACCAGAGACCACGGTACATCCCACACAAACTTTCATTTATATATAATTTGGTACCGCCATCAAAACCAAACTTTGTTGAATCAATATCTTTAAGTTTGCACATCCTTACGCCTAGACAATTTAACAATCGTACGACCTAGTTTGATGCGGTGACAGGCTTCTACGTTCACACTTTGAATATTTACATTTATTGAACTGAAAATGTCTAAAACTTTATCTTCAAGTAAATCATGGGAAACAGATTCCGGAATACCCACTAACTCCAAACATTCACGCCTGGAATACTGTTCTGACATACCGCATCTTTTTTCAAGTTCCCTTACTCTTTTGCAGAGAAGGGAAGTAACATTCTGCGAAACCGCTATGTCGCTATTAAGTGCTTCAAATTTAGAATTAATGGCGTCTAATTTATCATTTATTCTCTCTCTGTCTGTATGTCAAGAAACTTTTCAATCAGTTCATCTTTTTTCATAGACTTTAAATCAGTTTTAGTTAAAGCATAAGCCATTTCAATGTAAGTTAAAGAAATAAAAAATGATACTTCCGTTATATTAGCAAAGGCTGTCTTCGAGCTTTCTAGTGCATGAGTACACTTGGATAAACACGGATGAAAACACGTCCGATCACTTCGGAGGTATATACTACTATGAATTAAGCGACCATAGCCAAGTCAAGCCAAGTGGACAATCAATTCTTTAGGTCATATGACTTGCTTTTGAAGTATTATATATTTTCTTAAACTCAGGGACCTAGAAATAGTGTGAGTTTTTTTATCTGTGATTGTTTGCAATTGTTTGCATTTAGCGTCTTTAAACGGTCTAAGGAGCAAATACAATTTTTAATGTCAAACATTTTTTTAAAATTTAAATGATAATTCTATCCGTAGCTTTTGGGGTGAGTATTATATAGGGTTGTTTCCTACTTACCCACAAGATCCACAAGCCTGATTTTCACATTTTTTTTATTTGAAAGCTGTAATGTGCTTCCTTACAGTGATCGGTGTATTTTTGCAAAGCAGTCAAGTGCTTCATGTCTGCTTTTGTGGTTTTGTCACGCTAAAAATGTAATGCTTTC
The DNA here is from genome assembly GCA_030067915.1 of Hydractinia echinata. Taxonomy (NCBI): domain Eukaryota; kingdom Metazoa; phylum Cnidaria; class Hydrozoa; order Anthoathecata; family Hydractiniidae; genus Hydractinia; species Hydractinia echinata. The sequence continues at coordinate 24,193 of JASGCC010003026.1, read as the reverse complement.
ATTATTGCCGACTTCAATAGCTAGGGTTGAAACTAATGCTCGTTAAAATGTAAAGAAAAGTACCTGAATCCCGTCATCAATCTCTTGACATTTTAGCCATAACTGTTCAATGCTGTCATCTTCGCAGGGTTGAAATGTTTTAAAAGATTTTTCCTTTAACGAAAGACGACTCATCTGTTCCTTTAACTGCTCGATAGGGACAGCAAGAGATTCGTTTAATTCGCACTTAAGCTCATCTTTATTAACAGCTACGCGAAGTTCTTTCACATTATTTGCTTTTCCTGAAAGGAACCAAGTGAAAAATATAATGTAAGTAAATTAAAGTATTATTCGAAAACTTTGTAGTCACGTCCCTATTGCTCTGAAAAAAATGCAACGTAGCCATACCGACAACTCTTTCAAACTCGTCAGACATTTTTAATCGCATGACACCTAATCCTTGAAGTCCTATATTGACTATACTCATTATTCTCTCCACAGGATTTGCCCATGAATGATTGGGAGCAGTTCTAAGAGCGATTAACATATCCAAATCTAGATCTCTGAATAATGATATCAAAGCCAATTTAACCGACATATATGTCAGCCGATGATCAGGACCACCATCGCTGTACATCAGTAACACTGGTGGTATGATACCTAATGCAAAAGTATAAAAAATGAGAATTCGTGAAGGAAATTGCTGGAGGCAATATCTTTCACGAATTTTACCTGATCTCTCTGACAAAATCTGCTTTAATTCGCAACTGTGACGCAGGGCTGACGAGGCTTGCAATACGGAATTTTTGAATCCCACGTGCACCTGACCTTGATGAAATGACGCTTCAACAGTATCAGGAATGTCAATCTACAAGTGATAGAAATAAATATATAGAGCACGAATAAAACAAAGAAAATATTAATTTAATTGAAGATAAAAATCATGGTTTTAGTTTGCGATACTCACAATTAAATCAACAGATGGTACAATGCTGAACTTTGTGAAATCGTGATCACCAACTGCCATGACTTGATTTGCACCCACAATCACCTTTTTGCCTCGTTCAGCAGCCGCTACAGGGTATGATGGTTCACCACATTTGATTTTGTGTTTATTGTCAAGGCTAACAAGCGTTACAAGGTCTTTGTGTTTGACAGCATACTCCTTCATGTATTTCCAGCTTGCTGCACAATAATGTGCATCAACATGATTCACTCTGAGCTAAAAATGAGAAATGTTAAACAATAAAAAAAATAGTTAACACACTCTTGCGTTTTAAAGAAAGTTATAAACGTACTTGTCTTTTTTGCACCATCATTTTGATATTGATAGCACCTTTATAATAAGATGCGCTTTAGCCAGTGGATTTATTGTTTGAAATTGATAACGCAACCATTTGACGGAAGGGATCGGCGTACCTTCAGGAACCAATTCTTTTACCCTTTTATGCAGATCATTAAAACTAACAGCCTTAGCCAAGTACAATTGTTCCCCATGGCGTCTTTCATGACAAGCCACACCAACTTCATTTGACAAATATTTTTCTGTCCCCGCGAAAAAATCTTTAAATCTTTCCTTTTGATTTTCTTTTGTCTGGTTTCTCAGATCAACAACGATATCGGTATCTTCACAAAGTAATGAAAAATTAAGTCGTCTATCGATTTCGGCCTCTGATAGGTTAGTTGCTGCTGACATATCACCTGTCAGCTCTTTGAACATAGAACGCAAGGCCATGGGCGAGGCAGCAAAACCAAACGCACTTTTAAATTCCCTCTTTGTTATTCTGCGTTCGTAAACAGGTACATCCTTCTCAACCTCACGAATTACTTTAAGACATTCGTTTATCAGTTCTGTTTCTGATAAAATATCAGGTATCTTCCAAATAAAGTGTAATGACTGTTTGGGACCACCGGAATGGAAAACATAATGCACACATTTCGCTGCCAGACCTTTCCCCAATTGATCCTGGATAATATCATATACCTGTTTTCGGTTTGTCGAAGCAGGTAAGTATTCCCTTATTGAAATTACTTTAAACATAGGGATACGAGCAATGCAGAATTTAACTCCTTTAACTTGTAGTAAATGTTACTTTCCTTTATTGGAAGGATGGTTAAATTCGTAGCCTTCTCAAAACTACTCCTCAGTGTTAACTGGATAGTTTTGACTTTGGTGTTTTTTCTTTGTAAGTGCCTAACATAATCATCCACCACATCAGTCAACTGCAAACAATAAAGGCGGAACTTTATCCACGATTCAGTCTCAATAAATTTCATCGCTTGTATAACCTCCTTCAATGTTATGCTCAAGGATTCTAACTTATTACTGGATACATTCCCCAATGTTCTTTTCCGGTGTTTTGTTTTTTCTGGCAAGTTGTAACCTTGAAGTTTTTTAAAAACTTCTGAAAATTTTCGACTAGACTCTCTTTCGATGGTAACCATGTGACCGTCAAGATACCACAGCATGTTTTTCAATTTTTCAACAAAGGATTTACCTACACTGCCTATGTTCTTCGGAAAAAAGCAGTTATTGTCCGTCAAACTTTGCAATATAGCATTGTTCAACCTGTCCAATCCATTTTTAGCATTTTCGATGGGAGTGGGTATATCGTCACAAGATTGTTTCCGTGCTGAAGCCATCATAAAAGCAAAAGCATTTGGTCTTGATGGGGTTTTCGTTTCTGTTTGTTTACATTCTACGCATATTTCGTCATGGCTTATCCAAATAGTGAAGTACAACATATCAAATCTTTTGACCTTGTTTACAATGTTGGAATCAGGCAGTCCATTAATTTCTTCTAACAGCCTATGGCTTGTTGAGCAGGACCCATACTTCACATGAAGGTTTTTACATTTCTTAAATAAAACATTTTCACGAATTGAACAGTGCGGGAACTTTTCTCCGGCTAAAATATCCTCCAATAACTCTGTAAGTGTAAATTAAATCGTGCACATCAATAGAAGCCCATGGCATAATAATTTTTTTATCTTCAAACGAAGCGACTCGAACACATATGGAAGCCATTTTTCAAATGAACTCTTCTTTAAATTCTTTCATCACATTTGAAAACATTAAAAAAAAGAACACTTTCGATCGATTTCGACATCATTCGAAATTACGCAATAGTTTTTTCGAAATAGGAAGCATTGAGTATATTTTATTTCTTTTTTGTGGAACTGTGATGAGTATGTTCATCATTTATGTATATTGAATTTTTAATTATTTTTCTTATTTCTTTATTTTATTATCAATAAATGTTTTACTATACCGGTCAGTAATTTTTTATGCGGGGTTAAAGAATGTGGCTCAGGGGCGACTTAAAATCGGAGGGTCAGGAACATATGACATGCGCGGTGATTTGAGTTGTTGTTGGAAATCCTCAATGATGATGGTGTGGTTGGTGTGCGAAGCATGTAAGGGGTTAGATACTGTTTGAGTGATTACTTCATATTTTCATTCTCTGGGTGGGGGGAAAGTGAAGACAATAATGAAATTTTTTTAAATAATGAAATTTTTTAAGCGGGGGTAAATATACATGCGGGCGGCCAACGGTAAACTGAGGTACGACTTCCTTCGGCCTAAGTAGGCGATTAGGAACTTACCAATGTAATAATTATGGCCGCGATCGTAAGGCCACCCTCAAAAATGTAATTGGTTAGCGTCACCCGACCGACTCACTTCAAAAGGCAAAAGTCGAGTTGGGGAGTCAGTAAATTTGTAAAAAATAAACCAAACAATCCACGAACAATCTTCGACACGCAACAAAATCCACCATTTACCTTTTGCATTGGCATTTTTGTTGCACGTTATTGAGCAAAGTGGTTTCTTTGCTTTGTCTCTTTCCCACTTTGTTTCCAAGGCTCTTGTTAGTACAGCGTAAAATGAATAATTATTTGATGTTAAACATGCGGAAACCAGGTTGTACGAAAAATTCGAAATCGGTTTCTTGAAATTGACCATGCTTTGAAAAAAGATTCTATTTTAAAAGATGTGTGGTCGAAAGACATAAGAGGAAAAAATAACTATTTTTGTTTGCGTGTTTCATGGTTCATAATAATGTTAATGTTAACTTGGTCAAAGATGAATACTCGGTAAAATTGTTTACTTTCGTCACAACTCGCATAGTTACATATCTCTGACAAGCCTTCTCTGTGTGCACTGTGGTGGGCCATGCACACCAAATGAAGCAAATGGTGTAGACAGTGTTTGATGACAATACCATTAATTGTTTTGTCTAGTAATTTTAATGTCTTTTTTAGGCATTGTTTTAATATTGTTTGGTTTGTCCGAATACTGCTAAACGTGAAATATATATATGATGTTTTGAATTTTGGTTTAGAATTTAGGGCGTCTTTGAAATTTAGAAATTTTAAATCTTGAAATACTTGATCTGTTTAAACTGCCACAATTTTATTTGTGTTTTGACATACACATTTAAAAGTTGTTTTGTGTTGAATTTTATAACTAATAATTTGTATTATATGTATATATATAATCAATTTATACTTGTAGTAAAAGCTAGTCTGGAAAATTCCCCCTTTTGTGTTTGAAATACACATTTTCATAACATGACATAATCTAAAACATTTAAATTGTTTTTAAAGTTTCATTTTCAATATTTGCCTTTCGAAGTTTTCACATATCATTTTTTGTGTACATATTTTCTGGTCTGTAAAAAAGCTGTCTCAGTCTGAAAAATATACATTTTGATTGTGTGACATGCCTGAAACGTGTTAAATATTTTTCCATTGTCATAGTTAATAGAAGCTAATGCATTTTCACCTTCCAACAAATTCTCAGAACTCCTGTTGTTACAGAAATATTTTTATGTGAATATTGATAAACATTAATACTACTAAATATACCGTTCTAATTACGTGATTATCTAAACAAACGGCTCTATTTTGCAACTGTGCCACATAAATTTATGGTTTTGACTAAAAGTCTTCCTTAAACAGGTTTGCAAAAATGCTGGTGAACAATACGAGCATTTGCGCAGAGTCAAGCGAAAAAGAAATCCGCTAGAACGTCCTATTTCCATCATTTACATCTTATAATCCTGTGATGTGTTTTTTTTAATGTTAGATCCACTAGAATTGTTTCTAAAGACAGCCTAAACATTGCTGGGGTAACTCACTTTTCAAATCTTCTCGTTTTGACGAATACTTATACAATTTGTACAATTCGCTAAGCATTTCATCAATCCTTAGAAATACTGTGTTTATGAAAGCATCCTTAATCGCAAGCTCAAGACGGTGATTGAAGCATCGAATTACTTGAAGCCATGGCGAGTTTTCCTTCATTAATACTCCTAACCACTGTTTATACTGGTATTAACTGTGGCTCCATCCACGCTGAGGCCAAGGATATGATAAGACATGTCAATGTCGAATCTGCCGAATGCTGCAGTAATGCTATTTGAGTCAGAGTTTTTTGCATCTTTAATTGACAAAAACGTCACTTTCGGAACGCCACGTGCCAAATAAAGGATGTAAACAAGTTCCTTCATCAATGAACACACGCTGCTCCTGTCACTAAATACAGAAAAAAGCGAACATTTTTTAGTTCTTCCGATAGTCCTGATTTCATGTAATTTCCAACCTTGTCAATAAATGAGCACCCGCACATTCAGTTGTGTAACTCTTTCTAGGACTTGGCATGTAATCTTACAATAAGTTTTAAACAGATCAGGGTACTCACTAAACAGAAGTTCGTTTTTAGCCACGTGATAAGTCCAGTGAAATTTGACACAGACGGAAACACGATCTTTATCGCACATTTTGCGTACTCCTCTTCCAATTGGTGATTCCTTTACAACTCTTTCCAAATAAGGCAGCACACCAAACTTCTGCGCTCTTCCAATCCCATAGCCTCCTTTTGCTGAGCACTATTACGTTTTCTAATTGAATGTGTCCCTGGTCTGATCCAAATCAACTAAAAGCCCTGAGTGTTTTTTTAATTCTTGTCTCCCACCTTTTGCGAACTTTGCAACGCAAACAGGTGACATCATTTTCAGTTAAATCGAATTCAAATGTGCAACCAAACTCCTTCTCCCACTTTCAAACAGTTTTGAGACTGGGCTTGTTGTCCTTATTAATTTTTGTCAAAGCCATTCACAAGCAATATTTTTAATTATTATATTATTTGTGAATAAATAAAAAAACATGAACTTAAGGAAAAAAATTATTTGTCACTCGTTGATATCTTTTTCTTCAGTTCTTAAAAAACTTTAAAATATCTTAAAAACACGCAGTATAATGAGGAGAAGAACAAAAATTCTCTGTACTTCACAAATTTGCACCTCAAAAACAAACATGTGAAACTGATTAAATCTCTCTCGAAGTTTAAATAGAAATTGCGAAGAATGGATCATTAGTGCACATTTAAAAACAGGTTTTTTTCCTGTGACAAAACTGTCTTCAACTTTTTAAAAATACTGTAAAAAATGATGTTTTGTGATACTTGTTTCGTTAGAACTTTTTATTATCGTTAAAATAAATATTGCTAAATACAAGAAAAATGTCATTTTGAGATCGCAAATTTGTGTATTTTATTCACTTTGATATAGCAAGTTTGCAAAAGTAGCAAATCGTGATTCCTTAATTCGATCGCTGGATGTGTTTTTTTCGCTGTTATGTCATTATGTTTAAACAACTTTTTAACTTTTATTTGTGTAACAGCTTTTCAGTTTGTCGTTAAAAACATATCTGGCACTTTAGGCTTCCTCTGCCAAACTCTAAAACTAAGATTTTTTGGATATGTTTTTAATTTTTCATTGCATGTTATGATTTCTAGGTATATTTTGGCATTCGAGAGTACCAGAGAACTTAAAGAGCACTTCTCCAACTTATTAGATGGAGATGATCCAAAAACCAAACAGTTTATCAATGAATTTTTCAGAAGATGGAAACCTCATTCAAATACAGCTGACAATGCACAGTTTTACAAAAAAGCTGATTTCAGTAGTCCATCTGTAAAGAAAAAAACTAAAACGGTAAGGTGTTTTTATATTTGTTTACAAATTTAATCTTCCCTCTGTGTTACAATCACAGAAAGCTTAATGCTACTATTAGGTCTTTTCCTGAAGCTATATAAGAAATCATTATTAATCTTGTAAGCAAATTCTGGACTTTATAATTATGGAACAAATTTGTTGAAATTGGGAAAGTATTTTTTTTCCAAAAAACCCACCATAAGTGTTTACCTACACTAATGAAACTTTGTAAAAGAGATTTACAGCATTGTCTAACTGGGATTATCACCCCTGGAGCTTAGAAATGAAGTTTTTTTTTCCTTATAAAATCTAAACATTATTGGACCTTAATTTGTTAAAATAATGGTACTCTCTAAAATAGAAAATGAAATAAATTCTAATCTAATGATGAAATGAGTATGAAAATTTCGCATGTTAATGTTTTTATTTCTAACAATTGGTTTTGCTACCTGTTGAATGTTTTTTTGTGCATATTAATTCTTACCTGATACAGTGGGTGGAGGTAAAAAATAAAAATAAACATATACAGGTTTAAGAAAACTTGTTTTTCTAACTTTTAATATGCCGAAAGCTATTTGAGGGCATATGAAGGAATGTATTAAAAGTTGAGTAAGAATTCTTGTGGCAATATCAAAAATTTCAAAACCTCAAAATGGGGTAAAAAATTTTTTGTCTAGGTAAATAAGTACTCTCTTTTTTACCATTGATGTAGAGCAATGGTATGGTGACATCAGTTATCATTCACAGCCTGGGTAACTGTAGACCACCTGTGACCAAAATAGGACCAATTGACTTTGTTTTGGGTGTTTGGAACAGACGGGTTGATGACTTCATCAAAAAACCTTCAAATCAAATATCCAAAACAATATCTCACGCAACCCTATATAATAAAATACTTTAAACCAAAAACGAAATATGGAAAAGCTATAAAAAAAAATTTTACAAAAAAAATTTAAATAGGGCAAAAAAATGACGGGATAATAAAAAATATAACTATTTCTGTGTGGTTGGCAAGTAAAACATGAAACCATTGATACCAAGTTATAGTCTATTGATATGGTTATTAGCCCGTAGAAAAGAAATTCCGAACCAAGTATACCAGAAAGCTGTGGGAAAAAGTTAAGAAATATCACCAGAAAGTTTTTTATTTTCACATAATTACAAATTAAACTTTAACCTCACAACTAATACTCTAAATAATATGATATTTTACCAGAATACAGGTCCCTAAAAGAAAAGACAGACACTTGTTGTGTGGGAGTAACATTGTTTTTACCCCCAGCAATTATATATAAAACTATATTGGATTTGTGAAGATTTTTCAATTACTTCAAGTACTTTTCAGTTTTAAACTATTTATATTACTAACAAAAAATCAAACTATTGCCTAGCAAGTTCTTAACCCTAACTACCTAAAATAAGTATTCTGAAAAGTGGCCCACTTTTTTCAATGTTTTTTTATTTTTCTTATATTTTTCAGAAAGGAAAAACTGAAGTGAAGCCTAAAGTTGAATTGTTCAATGCAGACAAAACTCCTAACATGATACAAAGTGTGAAGGAGGATATGTTAGATAATATTGGTTTAGACATTCCAGAAAAAATGGTTGTAGATGTAACAGGAGCAGAATTTCTAGATAAAAATATGTTATACCCAGAAGAAAAAAAATCCAAGGTAAGAACTGTGTTTTTATAAATTTGTTTTTAGTTCATTTTCTAAAAAATCATTTTTAAATCAAATTCTCATCCAGAGTTCCAGTCCCTTCAAAAAGAAACATCTGAAATATGTACCATTATACAGTGCCGATGGAAAATTGAAGACAGATACAGCCATGTTGCCTGGTCGTCATGCTTGCCAATGTCTTGCGCAGAAACATAAATTAATAAACAATTGCATTGATTGCGGAAGGATTGTTTGTGAACAAGAAGGTTCAGGTAATTGCGGATGTGTGTATTTTCTTGGTTTAGCTATTTTTTAACCTGTGTACAATCCATAAGCTTGTTTGTCAAAGATATTCTAGTCCTCAGATTATCCCCTATCATACATATCCTAAGAATTGCTATTTCTTGCATCCTTAGCACAAAAAGATATTGCAATGTCTTGATGCAAGTTTAATGTGTTTTTCTTATAGGACCTTGTATGTTTTGTGGAACTTTAGTTTGCTCATTAGAAGAACAAGATATAATATCAAGACAATCCAAAAAAAGCAAAAAGCTTATGGAAAAATTACTAAACCAAACACCAGCAGTATGTGATGTTTATGTTACCTAATCTAACTTTATTGTTTAACAGCATGAGTTTAATAATTCTTATTCTTACTAGGAAGAAAGCGAAGAAGCTGAAGATAAATTAAAAGCTGCTATTGCTCATAAGGAACGTCTTCTTGAATATGATAAAAATTGGTTAGAAAAAGTTTTATAACTATTAAAGTAATGCTGATATGTTTAATGTAATGGCACATGTTGTCACACTGCTTCGTTCAATGAAATAAATTGCATGTTTAATGCTTATGTTGTCTGTTTTAGTACCAAAAGAACCAAAGTAATTGACGATGAAGCAGATTACTTTACTTCAGACAATCGTTGGATGACTAAAAAACAACGCGAGACTTTGGCAAAACGAGATTCAGAATTACGAGAGAAAAGATTTGCATCTAGAAGACACCAGAAATTTACCATTGATTTTGCAGGAAGAAAAGTTCAACAAACTGTTGAGGACAATTGTAAGACTTTATTAACTTCTTAATAATAAAACCTTACATGGAAATAAAGACCTATTGTCCATTACACAGCTGCAAAATACCATTTTTGTAGCCTTAGTATTTTGTTTATATTTTGTAGATTGATAGGTTTCGTACTTTCTGATTGCAGTTTACGTTCCATATTTATGTTCTCCCGAGTTGTTTCTTTCTTGTGTGTGTGTGTTAAGCAAATTAATATTATTGTATTAAGCATTATTTGGCGTCAGAAATCACTAAAATTAAATTTTTTTACAAGATTTATGTCTTTAGTGATGAGTGGTAAACCCTGATCGAACTGGAATAATGTTGCAACTTTTAAATGTTTTTTATTTAGATATGTATGATGCAGAAGATACAACTGTGCAATCAGTAACAAACATTGATACAACACAAAGAGGCGAAGTTGCGTCAACAAATCCGCTCATTGATCCTCGTATTACAATTGATCCTCCAAAGGTAATTCCAGTAATGACATTTGTTTTCAGCAGCATCGAGAATACTGTTTATTTTTAAGGATTTTTTATTTGTAAGCGTAATAGGATAAAAATACTATACAAATCTTTAACTACTTCATAATGATTTACTGGAGACTTTGATAATCCAAATCAACATTCTAATAATTTTTTATATTTAGTTCAACTCGAATAGCTTTAAAGGTGACGTGACAAACTTTTTAAAAGCGCAACAAGATGCAGTAAAAAATTCTCTTCGACTACAAGACAAAGAATTACAGGAGATGGTTGACCAAGGTATTTCTGTTAGAAGATTGTTGTTGAATAATCTAAGAAAAAATTTTTTTATCAAACTATTATTTAATACCTTTGTATTTTAGGCATGTGTATGAGTATGCATCAACCTTGGGCAACGTTACTAGTTCAAGGAATTAAAAAGTATAATTATATTACATTCTTTTTTTTCGAAATTTAGTTTTTGATAATGTTCTGATTTCCCTTAAAATAAAGCAAATTTTTTTGGAGAGTACCACTTTCAAAATCATCATTCTCGGCTTAACGTCCGTTTTCCATGCTAGCATGGGTTGGACAGGGCATATTAATGACCCTCTTCCAATCTGATCTAGACTGTGTTAGATCTAAACTCAACTTCCTCTGTATCAAGTCTGTCCTTATAACCTCCTGCCAAGTCTTTCTCGGTCTGCCTCTGGGCTTTGCCCCAGGAACTATCAAGTCTCTACACTTTCTTACCCAATTATCCTCCTCCATTCTTTCCAAGTGCCCCAGCCAATTCAATCTTCTTATCTGGATAACATCTTTAATTCTACGGATACTTAGCCTGCTTCTTAGCTCATCTGAACTCTTTCTGTCTCTCAGACTGGCGTACACATCCACCTAACCATTCTCATATCATTCCTTTCTAAACGGTCAAGATCTTCCTGCTTCACTGCCCATGTCTCACTACCGTACAACATAACACTTCTTACACAGGCCTCATACAACCTACCTTTTACCTCAATTGACAAGACTCTGCTAGTCAACAAAGGAAGTAACTCTCTGAACTTTTTCCAAGCAGAACCTATCCTGCAAGTAACACTTCTTCCAACACCCCCTTCACTGCCAACATATCACCTAAGTAACAGAAGTTCTCAACTATCTCTAACGAGCCACTGTTGTACATCATTAAAGCTGGAAATACTTCATTCTCTATAATCTCACCTTTGCAACGCTTGCATACAAACTGAATGTCAGCTCTTAACCTTCCACCAATACTACTGCACTTCTTATGTACCCAATGCTTGCAAGTCTGACAAAAAATTGAGTTACTACCAACCCCTTTCCTGCAAACTCCACAAGGCCACTTTCCAACTACAAGGTCACACTTGGCTGCAATGCTACTAATCATGACTTTAGACTTTGCTGTGTTCACCCTTAGCCCTTTCTCTTCTAGTCCTTTCTTCCACTTCTCAAACTTTTCAACTAATTCTTCCATCGACTCTGCTATGAGAACCAAATCATCTGCATACAATAACTCCCATGGACAACCTGTTCTGAACTCCATCGACAGCGCTTCTAAGACTAGAACAAACAACAAAGGACTAAGTACAGAACCCTGATGTACACCAACATTTACACTAAATTCATCACTAAGTGAATCGTTAATCCTGACATAATAAACATAACGTTAAAAATATGTTTCACATTTTATTTCAACAGGTTAGAAGGTCGAAGTTGGTACACTGCCCATCGTGGTAGATTATGGATAGCATCAACTACAAAACCTGCAGATATCGAAACAACAAAACATGTGGAAAACCAATACAAACATTTCCTTTCTGGTATGTAACGATTTAATCTCGGCTATGTCTTTAGCGCTTCAGCTTTTTAGTTGAAATCATAGATCTAAAGATTATACAATAACCACGGTTTTTTCATCAGAAAAAAATTCTAAAAAAAGGAAATATGAATACACATACCATAATGGCTTGAATAAGCGCCCAGGCGCTTATAAAATTCGAAACTCGAAACGGGTGCTTATTTGAGATGGGTGCTTATAAAATTATTTTTCAAAAGTATGTCTTCTAGGAAATACACTACATTTATAATTTCTGTCATATTTATATCTTCCTTACAATAATTGCCATTGGTTTAATCTATAGCGAACTTAAGAAGTTTCCAGAAATAAAAAAGATTACAATTTTTTAAACAAACTGCTTTTTTCTTTCTTTCAGGTTACCCCCTTTTCATTAAAAATTCCGAGACATTGAATTTCTTGTGAAGTTCGAATAAGCGCCCGGCCTAGGCCAAAAGGGGGGACGCTTATTTGAGACTGGTGCTTATTCAGAACGGGCGCTTATTCAAGCCATTTGTCTATTACCATTTTGTTATAATTTTATTGTGCCAAACTTGATTTATTGTTCATCCTACTATAGTTAAAATGTATATAATGATAAGCAATTTTATATTTTTAATAGATTTTATTGCTTTAATCGAATTCTTTGTAAGGATTTGTTACTTTGTAATTTAGATAAAGATCTAGATTTTCCAAAGGAATATCCATGTTCTGCATTGCTAGGATGTGTCACATTTGTAGATTGTGCATCAAATGAAGAATACTTCAAAAAGGTTTGTGAATAATACTTACTGTTAACTTTGAAGTAGTTTTTTTTCCAAAGCAATGGTTGTAGTCATGTCACAGTCACGTCACAGTCACGTCACGATGATTATCGTAAAGCCATTAGTTTTTTCATACACAGCTTGGAAGTTGTCTTAGATAGCTCAGATGCACCTGTTCTTATGAGTGTGATATAGTGTGGTGTAATAGTCATAAACTAAAAAATAACAAATTATCATGTTATCAAATTATCATGCTTGGGAGGTTGAATTCAGCTTCCCCTTTCCCTGTTCAACTTTATTTTTAACTTTTTACGCCTTTGTACACCTTGACATTTTTGTTATTTTTATTACTTTTATTCAGCTTCAATTTCCCAGAAAACTTTTGTGTTGCCATGGCCACTTAAATTAAGCAGTATTTCTTTTAAAGAAAAATCTTTAGAATGGCTTTGTAAAACTTGTTACATATTGCTACATTATTTTTCGTTTTTTATATTAGTGTAACTATATCCCAAGCAATTATTCAAATATTTTACGAATTTCAAGTTTTAGGTTGATCAAATTGTTACTTAGCCACCCTAGCATTAAGGAGTCTCTAAATAGAAATGGATTTTTCTCTTATTGTTTGGCGTCTATTCATTTCTCCATTGTTTATCTGTATAACAGATTAAGATTTCCTGGCTGCTTGAGTCAGGAACAATCATCCTTGTGACTTTTCCCTTTAAAATATACAGAACTGTAACTACAAATTGAGTACATACAAATTAGGTATATGGGATTTTGTGTACACCATTCTACTATATTAAGTGATTGTTGTTTAGTGGAGTGATCTGCACTGCGGACATCTATTGTAAAAGCCAAAGCTGTAAAACTTTAACTCAATATGTCTTTGTTTATTTATCTTTTCTTTAAAAAAATGAAATATAAATTAATTACGTGAAGGGAAAATTCCTAAAGTTATTTGCTGAATCACTGAATCATCATAAGCAGAAGAACTAACTTTAAATTTTATTATGTTTATGTTTTTTTTAGAATCCCAATTGCAATGAAGAATCAGATTCGCCATATTTGTTTGTTTGTGAAAATCCACAACAACTTAAAATCAAATTCAGCATGAAAGGCAAACATAAAATTTGTGAGTATGTTTAACTAACACAAGTTGATTGTCAACCCCAGAAAACATTTACAATTACATTTCAATATAGTTTGATTGTCAACCCAAGAAAACTGTTACTTTCAATATAGTTTTTAAATTTTGTAGTTCTTATGTGACATAGTGGTTTTTCTAAAAAATGTATATATTTTTTTCTATAGATAAATTGGAGCCACATATTCACGCTGCGGCAAGAAAAAGTTTAATGCCATCCTGAAAGTATTTTTTCCCCAGAATTTATAGAATAATTATAAGTATTTTGTTAAATAAAATGAAAAAATTATCATAAAAGTGTGTTCTATTTTTCTTATTTATTGTTATCTAATTGAGTACAATTTGATATCAAAAGGGGTGTACTTATTTAAGTTTGAAAGGATGTTATTGTTTCTGTACATAGTAAAAAAAGGTGTTAGTTCACACTTCTTAAGACGTAAAAATGCTGAAAGTAATGACATAAAGGGTATTTCTTTTATAAGAACGTGTAAATTTAAGCTGAGGTTGGATGTGGTTATGTTTTTAAACATGCTCAGCCTCAAATGTCTTGCTTGTGTTTTTCTTCAAAAAGGTGGAGAAGTCTAATCTATGCGTGGTGACTAAGTTATTTATGCTAAAACCATAATTAGCCACCATTAATTCTTATAAACTAAGTTCTTATATAAAAATGTGCTTTTTTTCAAGTAAGTACACTTTCAGACAAGCATTTATATTATGTGCTTATTATTAAAGTTGTTATCATCTATGTGTTAAAACTTTACAGAATAGAAGAAATTTTTGAGACCATAAATTGTTGCAGAATATATTTTCGCAAATCATGGGTTCGAAAATTACAAGACATATTTCGCGGAAGAAATTTTAACAATTCGAGGCTATAAAAAAATCTTTCAAACAGCAAAATTTCTGAAAGTTGAGTAAAAAACTATTGGTAATTTTCACAGAATTTCTTTTTGCGGATTAGGGAAAAATTCGCGAAAATTTCTTGCAAATTTTTTTCTGCGAAAATTTTTTTTCTTCATGTATGACGGAGATGAAATGATTTCTTTTAATTTTTGCACAAAGTAGCTATGAGAACTTCATAAAAAGGCAAATAGATTGTAATAGACAAATAATGTAATATTGGAAAGTTTCTTTTCCATAGAACATTAATAAAAAGTACATCTAAAAGATGATTTAAATGGAAGAACAGTTGGTATGTGTTTAATTTAACAATCCATGATCCCACAATCAAGTGTGTTATTGTGTCAAGAATATGTATTTAAATCAGGGGTTTATTTAACAATCCATGGTCACACATGCAACTGTGTAATCTTCTATATTAATACGAAAACTGTGTCTTCTACAATTTTTTTTTAAAAGCGCCCATATATATCTAAAATCTATGTTTTGTACCTTTTGTTTACATTTTTGATTGGCTGAAACAAATCATGTGATTTTATGATCATACAGTTGCCTTGGGTGTGTGCAGAAACCAAAATTGCATTTTAAGATATTTTTTAAGTAATCATACTTAGATGCCATTTCTATATTTGGTTAACAAAATTCATGCCTCTTATTCTCACCAGTACTGTGCTATTTAGGTTTTGCTACGTGAAGAATGTTCTTCAGAGGAGTACAAAAGTTCAGTGAAACTCCTCTTTACGTACGTCAAAAATATATACAATAATAACGCTGTGGAGAAGTACAGGAAACTTCGAACAGGTAAGTTATGTGTTGGAACTAAAAACTTTGTAAGATCTAAACAGTAATAATATAAAATTTAAATAATCTAAATGATAAGTCCTGTTGGATTCGTGATTTAATTAAGACACTATACTTCAATCCTTTTTATTCTTCAATGTGAAATGCCGGGAAATTGTTTTGAACGTTTTCACTTTACAAGCTAAGCTGCTTTTGTAAGCAAAATATGTATTATTTTATTTTATTGCAGGCAATGAAAAGTTTAATGCAAATATATGGAAATATGAAGCTTGTCGAACAATGTTACTTTTAGCTGGCTTTGAACAGGTTTGGAGTTATATCAATTTGTTACTTACAATACAATGCTTGAGGTTTTGTTTACTTTCGTGTTCTCTATAATTGTGCTACCTTTGTAAGAAAACGTGCAAATTGTAAAATGACTCAACAATAAACTTTGTCTTACAAAGAAAAGCTTGATAACTATAAAATTAGGGTACTGATAATCATTTTGCTAAATTTGTATATAGTTATTTGTGTATAGCCTTCTGAGAAAAACATTTGAATGTCACAGGTTAAACTTTAAAAAAAAATAGTTCTTTTCAGTATATTGCATAATTTCACAGTAATTGAATGTATCGTCGGAAAACTGAGCAAATAAAAATATAAATGTGAGACAATTAGCTCATTATGTGTATTGCCGAACGGTAATTTTGTAAAAAGACAATTTTTTGTAACAGATTTGGAAGCAGTTATCTTACCAAGAGCCAACCCATAACCCAAATGAAAAGTATCTCCTGTTCAGGCGACAGTTGCCTGATCTGGCTAGCGTGCCATACTGATATATAACATCTGCATTGTCCAATATGGTCATCCACAAAGAAAGTTTATAACACAAGATTTAGCATATAGCTACTTAATATAAAAATATGACTGGTTACCGACATTTGCAAATTAAAATTCTTACTAAAAAGAGGAAATAATTAATCCAGCTACTACTAAATAACAAACTGTAATTTCTTAGCTAGCTGTTCCATTTAAATTACTATAAGCGTAAATATAATACGTCCACTTTTTAAAATGCATTCACAGAAAATATCCATAAAAATGCTAGCCTACCTGCTGAGTAAAATCAAATATAAAGAAACTTTAAAAAAATCTTTTCACACACAATAACTTAGTGCCTCAGTTAAAAAGTACCTTTTATAAACACTTAGTTTTTGTTTTTTTTACTTTGTTTTAATACAAAATAAAGCCTTCATTCCTAAATTGGACAGTGTCTAAAATACCTTGTCAAATACCTAATTCTAATGTCATTTATAAACTTACTTATTAAGCTAACATAGTCCTGTTGTAAAGTGTTTTCATTTTTAGCAAGATGAATTTATCGTTCTACCAAAAAGAATTGATGTTAATCATCTATACACAACATTAAATGATGTGTTAGCAGAAATAGAGCCTTCTGCTCTTTCAACTGCTTCTCAAAAATCTGCACAGAATACAACTGCGTCCACTATTCAGACAGGAAGTCTAAATTTGATGGGTGCAAAAGGTAGGTCCCATTAATTTGATGGGTGCAAAAGTTGGTCTCATAAATTTAAAGGGTGCAAAAGTTAGTCCTTTTAATTTGAAGGGTGCAAAGGTTGGTCCCATTAATTTAAAGGGTGCAAAGGTTGGTCCCATTAATATGAAGAGTGCAAAAGTTGATCCTATTTATTTCAGTTTTTCTTAAAAAAATTTGATTAGTCGACTACTTATTTTCGTGTAATAAGGTACTTACTTATTTATAAATGCTAGAAAGTGACGATTATGGATTTTCAAAAAACCCACAATGGTGACATTTTAAGCAAAAACAACTGAATTTGGACCTAAAATAGGTTTTTTCAAGTGTTGAAAAGTACATTTTTCTATAAATAAACCTTTTTGCAGGTGGCAGTTTATTTGAAGAAGATGTGAAAGCTGATTTAACTTTACTATCATATCTGATGGAAATGGGTAAGACCTTGATTCATAAATGTAAAGTTTTGATATAAATAAAGAACAAGACTTTTAAAAGTGAATGCCACCTATCAAAAAAAGAGAGTCTTTTCAAAAATCTAAAAAAGGTCTAGGAAAGTTTAAATCTTTCGTTCGTCACGATTGAAATGGCTGGGAGGGGCTAATTCATCTGGGGAACTATTTTATTCTTTGTTTTAACGTATTCATTACTTAGCAACAGAAGTGGTGTGCTGAGAGAGGGAGCTCGGGCCTGACGTTTGCTTTACTAGACTTCTGGCTCCCTCTACTTCTGGTTTAACCTTGTGTATGATAATAGCATAACTTTGATTGTTATATTAGGTTATAGTAAAGTGGCTGCAGAGCGAGGGTTAATAGCGACTGGTAACAAGGGTGTTCAACCTGCAATGGACTGGTAAGTAAATTTGTGTAAAACAAATAAACAAAAATAAATAAAAATAAGTAAAATAATAAATACTAATGAAATCTACTTTTCCTGTTTTAACTCACTCTCATTTGATACATTTTATAAGTCTCGCAGTATTTTTGTGTTGTTATACAGTCTTGTTTAGGATAGATGCGCATCCTGGGTGCCACACTAAACCGTCATCGACAAAAGTGTCGACGACACATGATACAAATGACGCGTCTTTGATGGGTATCATGGAAAGTTCAAGTGTATGTTTGTTGTATGCGTTTATGTTTTAAATAATTTATAATTTTTACCGTTTGACACGTTGGGTTGTGGTTTAGGTTAAAAACTGAGTAACGTTAACTAACTTGCCAGGCTAAAAACTTTGAATTTTAGGCAACCATGGCTTCAATATGGATAATTTGACAAGCAAACTAAAAAAGAGTTATTAAAAAGAATAAGGTCTTTTAAAAAACTGTTTTGTAAATAAGTAACAACATTAAAGTTAAAAAAATAGCAGGTGTAAAGCTGAAATCTTTTAGATAGTTATGTAATGCTAAAATCAGCATTACATAAACTGAAATGAAAAATGGAGTTGCTTATATATTCAGCTGAATTGAGCATAACTTTCATTTTGTCAAAAATGTTCTATAGTATACCCATAGTAGTAAAATTTTCTTCACGTACAGGCTGAAATAGTGACATCTCGTCTACAAAAATCTCTCGATGAGAAGCATAAATACCAAGAAAAACTACGATTACAAGAAATCAAGAAAGCAAGGTAAGTTAGGCCATGATTGTTCGTGTATAATTATTTTTGCACACTTGTATATCATGAGGACGTGCTCTTTTTCCCCTTAATAATAACCGTCATCTATCTGTTCAGCATGATTGCGCGCAGCTTTATTTCGAAGCGCAATTCTCTTGGGTTAACGATGCACGAAATAACGATGCGGGGAAGTACGACGGGTAAATTCCCGTGGCAAGGTTTCTACGCCTCTTGAAGATCCTAAAAAGTCATAAAAAATAAAATCCTTAATAATTTTAAAAAGTCCTAAAATTTCCTTGTTTTTCGAAGACTCCTAAAAATCTCCTAAATCAATTTTTCCATCGGAGTTTATAATGCACTTCTTTTGTGGAATGAAGTCCAAAAAATGCAGAAGTGAAATCAATCCAACTTGTCTGCCTTTTTAATTCTTTTAATATATATTTCTTCTTGTGATTCTAAGTTACACTTTCGCTAATTAAAGTTCTCCTAAAATCTTCTAAATTTCTTGTATGTGTTTGCCCCGCTAATCAATAAAAATCTTAAAAAAGCAGCTAAAATTCTCCTAAATTCTCTTAGCTCTGCTTAAGCATCATACCCGTGTTAATAGCGTAATACCCACCCGAATTTCGTTTCCCTCAACCTTACTATGGTTAACATGGTGAACACGTGTCAGCGTTTGTATTTTTTTTTTATTGTAGGTTAGATAAAGCTGAGGATAAAAAAGCTCGTGAATATTTAAAGAAAAATATAGAATCGGAAAGAACGCTAAGCAAAGAAAAGGTAAGACTAACGTCGCCATGATAGAAATGTGTTTTTAAAATGTTGAATGTGGCATCCGCTCTGTCAGGAAATTGTCGACCACTTTAGAAACATTGATAGATTGTGAGAAATGCGCATGGAAATCTTTAAAAATCGTAGTACAACATCCTCTATTAATTCCTTGCTTCTAGAAGATTATTATGATATTAAAAAAACTCCACTGTTCCAAGAGTCGAGGATTATAATGTTCTACTTCAAATGTATATTGCAGCTACACTAAAACCGATTTGCTTTTAAATGTGCTAATTAAATGTGCTAATTAATTGATACAGTTTGTGTCTATTATTCCATCTGGTCATTTTTCCCTTCTTTTAACCTACTGATATCAACACACGATTCTACTGTTGTTGTCTACCCTCGAAACAATTGCACAGTCACGAGATAATCTATGTTTTTGTTTTAGTTTGAGCGGGAAAAGCATGTTCGACATGCTGAAATTGAAGCAAATACGCATACAACTGATCATCCAGTTTTGTCAAGTTCATCTGGTGCAAGTAGCAACATATGTCGCATTCGTATCAAAAACATAGACGGAACTGTAAGTTGCATGTTCTCACTATACTATATAAATTTTCGCGAAGAATAATCTTAGCGAATTTTATCCATTTTGACGAAAATATACCTGCGTGAAAATTCCCGGGTAGGTCAATTCGCAAAACTTTTGGGAAAAAAATGATATTTTCGTTTTTTATTCTCTAGTTTTCTCGGTAATCTTTTTTTTTGTAATTGATAAAAATAATCGCTAGCCTCTGTGATAAGCAAGTTCAATTAAAGGCTACCTTATCTAAATTAAAATGCGAAAAAATACTAGAATCGTAAAAATGATTTCTTGCAAAAAAACTTAAAATTGTTTGTTCGCGAAAAAAAATCTTAGCGAATTATCTTGTCTTGACTGATTCGCGAAAATTGATCTTTGCGAAATGTATTTTTTTAAACCTCGCGAAATTAAGTCCTCGCGAAAATTAATCAACTAGTCAAATCTTTTGTTGTAGCATGTTACTTGGGAAGGTGATAAGAACACGAGTGTCAAAGACTTTTACAGGTAAGAGAAACATTTCGTTCAGTTTACTGTAAAAAATTTGAAAACTACACCCGAAAGTTAAAACGCGCTAAAAGAGTTGTTTAAAAAGTATTTCAAAATATACCTCGCTAATCGATACAATTACCCCGTCTTAGCATACTTATTCAAGTCGTTGGAATTAAATACCTTATAGATAAGTCTTTAATTCTTATTGCGCGAAAGTAAACTCACGTAGAAATTACTACAAATAAGGGATTTGTCAAGCTTATTGTTTTTAACATGTGTTTTCGTGTTTCAGTTACGTGAAGACATTAGTAAAAACTGATGATGAATATCAAGCTGCTGTACCTCATCCGCACGTAATCTTAGAACCAAATGACGAGACATCGTTACTGGAGAAAGGTAAGTGTATCGTGGTCATGTTTTTGACATCTTGTCGGGCCGTATTGCGACGGCCCTAGGTAGACATCTTCGTGCATACTTGTGCACTCTGATAAACCCTTTATTCTAAACCTCTCCTACCCCACCTACCTGGGACTACTTGTGCATAGTTATGAACATGATGCATATATCGATGTTCCACAGCAGTCTGTAGAAAAATCCATTCCCAGTGGTACCGCGCAAGTCATCTTGAATGGAGAGGGGAAAGTCCGTACTTAAAAAGTGATGCTAGTTGGAGGTTTCAGAGTGTATAAAAAATGAGTGTTCCAGTGTGCCAGATTTATCCTAAGGAATCAAAAATGCAACCTCTCTGCGTAATAATAACATGAGCACTGTACGAGAATTACGAGAGATAGCGAAGGGTCGTGGCATGACAGAATAATGCAGGCTACGCAAGGCTGATCCTGTCTCTTTATTAGAAGCAGAGACCTCCTAGAACAACGAGACCAAGGAAGGCAGTCAAGCCTGTGACATTACTTCCTATCCCAGAGGTGGTGAAAATCAAGATAGGTGAATGGTATGACTGGCTAAACAAGGCTGTACCGATACCTTTAAAGGAGCGCCTAAAAGGTTTATACCAAGACTTTAAGAACAAGGTGATGGGATTGTACGACAGCAAGCAACACCCTGGTAAAGCCTACGCTTCATGAATAAATTGAAGAAGAAATGAGGAAGACTAAGTCAGCGATACCCAGCGTCTATATGACGAACGAAGATTTTGACTCACACCTTGGAAGCATAAGCATGTGCTGCGCAAGACGTATAGAAGCTTTGTATTCCTAGTACAGGAAAGCCGACATTGACGGGTATATTACGATGGTGAGACCTAACGTTAAGGTGTTAATATAATAACGAGTTAAAGATACGGGGTCTGTCAAGGTACATCTGAAGATTATGTGGAATAAGAAGATATTCATAGTCTTTGAGCCTGATGCAGAAAATCTAGAGGGAGCAAAGGTGCTAGAGGTTGCAGTGCGATGGTTTTACTATAGATATCATGCGCATGGACTTTAATTTTTATAAGCTGCAGTTTACTCTAGGATCTTCATACATAGAGCTGCGTACATGGATCAGTAGCAAAAAATCTTCAACCCTAAAAACCCTAAATGAAGAGTGTATCAAATGGAGCATCGTAGAGTTTCTAGATTTTTACAGATCACTTCATGGTGTAAAGTGATCTCTAAAAATCCGCATTGAATATCCAAAAAGTTGCAAGATCGCTACAAATTTGCGTATAAAGATGTACCAGACCCGTTAAAGGTTTCCCGTGAAAAAAATGACAAGCTCACAGATGAGTTAAGAGAGAGCACAACGAGGCGTCGGAATGTCACATCTGCATGAAGCCCTTTGACGCTTCTTGAAACAATCGCAAAGTCAGAGATTATTGTCACTACACAGGTCTTGCCGAGAGGCATGCAGCATAACAACTGCAAACTAGAGTACAAGATACCGAAACACATCCCTATCATCTTCCACAACGTAAGTGGGTACGGCGCGCATCTTTTCAACAAAAAGAGTGGAGAAAAGTAATCTAATGAATAGAAACGTTTCGAAGAGACAAAGCTGCCACCAAAGAAGATGTTTTACAGCAAGCTCAACATGGAGGGAAATTCTACCGGAGACTACAAGCATGCCCAACAGGTGTGGAATCGTATCACAGCATAGGATGATCAGGTTGTGTTCAACGATTATCATGATGTATACCACAGATGTGGTACTCCTTACAGATTTTTTTGAGAATTTCTGTCTAGACAACTATAAGCCAGATCCAGCGCATTTCTACACTGCTTCTGGACCAGAATGAAAGGAAGCACTCAAGTACACAGGAAAGGAGCTAGAGGTTTTAACGGACACCGTCATGCTGCTCATGTTGAAGAAGGGTATTGAGGAGCTATCATTTCAGCCGTGCATCGCAGTGCCGAGGCTAACAACAAGAACATGGATGGGCAGTATAAGCAGTGCGTAACCTCTACGGGTGGACCGCTAATCATCTACAAAACAGAAAATTACACCAGGGCAAATTGCGAAGCTAGTAAAAAAGAACAAGCACAGGTACCTGCTAAAGGTGGATATAGACTACCCCGAGACGCTAATGTTGATGTAGAGGTCGTGTCAAACCTGAAAAATAAGCGCAAGTACGCAGTGTATATCAAAGCACTTTATAAGGTACGTCGAGCGATTCAATTTACGCAGAGTCCTTGGCTCACGCTTACATCATCTTAACACAAGGCTGAGAACTGCAGGTAGGAACGAGTTCAAGAAGGACTTTTTCAAGCTTATAAACTGCTCCGTCTTTGATAAAACCATAGAAAACATTCACCATCATCGTGACATGAATCTCATAATGAGCAAGGAGAAGCATCTTAAGCTCTGCTACACTTACAGGGATAGTTTTGTCTACCATATCCGCACGGAGGATTTCTACAAAGGCAGAAAGATTTGACACCAGCGCCTGCAGTAATGATGATGCAAAACCACTGCCGATCGCTAAGGACGAATTAGGTGGGAAAATCATGACATAAGCACGGGAGGCAAAACTCTACCGACTGGGAGATAAAATGTGCAAAAATGTGACGAAATGTGTAGTCAAAAAACTCACATTCGACGACTAAAGAAGTGACTGGACGAAGGCGTAGATATATACAAAAGGCAGGTGCTTATAGAACAAAAAGCATCCACATACAGAAAGTGAACAAACTTGCGCTTAACAGAGCTGATGGCAAAAAGCTTGTACACGATGATCAAATAAAAAAACTGTCATGTGGACACTATGCTCGTATAAGCCTAACAAAGTTGTGTTGTTCTGTGAAAAGGCAGGGGACACCTCTTACCAAAAAAGTGCAGTAAAGGCGTTTTAGATAAGGCACCCGATGAAGCCATCGAAAAGATATATTCCTATTTGTTTAATAATAATTACACGAGAATTGAGAGAAAACACGTAGAGCACTCTCTGCGCATGTAGTCAACATGTACGTGAATGTCGTGAAAAAATTCGTAAAACTTGATGGTGTGGAAGGTCTAAAAAAGCAAGACATAAAGAAAGACCCTATTATCAGGGACTCAATATCCGACTTGTGGATTCTTGTCAACTGTACGTTATGTAAAAGTTTCGCTCCATTAATTTTAGTGGGG
>JASGCC010003025.1:0-25617 GCA_030067915.1 Hydractinia echinata | reverse complement strand
AAGGTCTGTATTAACTATTCTTTGAGTACATTGATTCGGGATACGCGGATCGGCGGTTTCAGGTTGCCGGCGATTAAACTGTTTCATTCGGCGTTCATCAAAAATGAAAATATTTTTGAAAATGCAAGTCTCATGGGTTTTAGTGTGAAAAATAATTTAAAAATCTTCGGGAATGAGTTTACTCCCTGCTTACTTTCTTTTGTATACTCGACTATACGGGATTACGGAAATCGCGGGTTTTCGGTTGCGGCGATTAACTGCTTTCATTCGCGCTTCATCAAAAATGAAAATATTTTTGAAAACTCAAAGTCTCATGGTTTTAGTGGTGAAAAATAATTTTTAAAAATCGTTCGGGAAATGAGTTACTCCCTGTACTTTCTTTGTATACATTCGACTATACGGGGATTTACGGGAAATCGCGGGTTTTCGGTTGCCGGGATTAAACTGCTTTCATTCGGCGTCTCATCAAAAATAAAAATTTTTGAAAACTACAAGTCTTATGGTTTTAGTGGTGAAAAAATATTTTAAAATCGTTCGGGAAATGAGTTTATCCCTGTACTTTCTTTGTATACATTCGACTATACGGGATTACGGAAATCGCGGGTTTTCGGTTCCGGAGATTAAACTGTTTTCATTTCGGCGTCTCATCAAAATGAAAAATTTTTTGAAATACAAGTCATGTATGGTTTTAGTGGTGAAAAAAATAATTTTAAAATCGTTCGGGAATGAGTTTAATCCTGTAACTTTCTTGTGTATACATTCGACTATAGACGAGCGGGATTTACGGGAAATCGCGGGTTTTCGGTTCCGGGATTAAACTGCTTTCATTGGCGGTCTCAATAAAATGAAATATTTTTGAAAACTCGCAGTCTATGGTTTTAGTGGTGAAAAATATATTTTAAAATCGTTCGAGAAATGAGTTTACTCCTTGCTTACTTTCTTGTATACATTCGACTATACGGGATTTACGGGAAATCGCGGGTTTTGGTTGCCGGCGATTAAACTGCTTTCATTCGGCGTCTCATCAAAATGAAAAATTTTTTGAAAACTACAAGTCTCAGGGTTTTAGTGGTGAAATAATTTTAAAAAATCGTTCGGGAAATGATTTATCCTGCTTACTTCTTGTATACATTCACGATACGGCGCCGATTTACGGGAAATCGCGGTTTTCGGTTGCGGCGATTAAATGCTTTCATTCGGGTCTCATCAAAATGAAAATATTTTTGAAAACTACAAGTCTTTATGTGTTGGTGTGAAAATATTTAAAATCGTTCGGGAAATGAGTTTATCTCCTGGTTACTTTCTTTTATACATTCGACTAACGGGCGAGCGGATTTACGGGAAATCTCGGGTTTCGTGCCGGCGATTAAACTGCGTTCATTCGGTCTCATCAAAAATGAATTAATTTTTGAAAACATCACAGTTCATGGTTTTAGTGGTGAAAAAATTAATTAAAATCTGCGGAAATGAGTTTACTCCCTGCTTACTTTCTTGTATACATTCGACTATACGGGAATTTACGGGAAATCGCGGTTTTCGGTTTGCCGGCGATTAAACTGCTTTCATTTCGGCGTCTCATCAAAAATGAAAATATTTTTGAAAACTACAAGTCTCAGGTTTTAGTGAAAAAATAATTTTAAAATCGTTCGGAAATGAGTTTACTCCTGCTTACTTTCTTGTATACATTCGACTATACGGGATTTACGGGAAATCGCGGGTTTTCGGTTGCCGGCGATTAAACTGCTTTCATTCGCGTTCATCAAAAATGAAAATATTTTTGAAAACTCAAGTCTCATGGGTTTAGTGGTGAAAAATATATTTAAAAATCGTTCGGGAAATGAGTTTACTCCCTGGTACTTTCTTTGTATACATTCACTATGGGCACGGGATTTACGGGAAATCGCGGGTTTTCGGTTGCGGCGATTAAACTGTTTCATTCGGCGTCTCATCAAAAATGAAAATATTTTTGAAACTCAAGTCTCATGGTTTTAGTGGGTGAAAAAATAATTTTAAAATGTTCGGGAAATGATTACTCCTGTTACTTTCTTTGTATACATTCGACTATACGGGATTTACGGGAAATCGCGGGTTGGGTTGCCGGCGATTAAACTGCTTTCATTCGGGCGTCTCATCAAAAATGAAAATATTTTTGAAAACTCAAGTCTCATGGTTTTAGTGGTGAAAAATAATTTTAAAAATCTTCGGGAAATGAGTTTACTCCTGCTTACTTTCTTGTATACTTCGACTATACGGATTTACGGGAAATCGCGGTTTTCGGTTGCCGGCGATTAAACTGCTTTCATTCGCGTAATAAAATGAAAATATTTTTGAAAAACTCAAGTCTCATGGGTTTTAGTGGTGAAAAAATAATTTTAAAAATCGTTCGGGAAATGAGTTTATCCCTGGGTACTTTCTTTGTATACATTCGACTATACGGGATACGGGAAATCGCGGGTTTTTCGTTGCCGGCGATTAAACTGCTTTCATTCGGCGTCTCATCAAAAATGAAAAATTTTTGAAAACTACAAGTCTATAGTTTTAGTGGTGAAAAAATAATTTTAAAAATCGTTCGGAAATGAGTTTATCCCTGTACTTTCTTTGTATACATTCACTATACGGCGAGCGGATTTACGGGAATCGCGGGTTTTCGGTTTCCGGAGATTAAACTGTTTCATTCGGGTCTCATCAAAAATGAAAAATTTTGAAAATACAAGTCTATGGTTTTAGTGGTGAAAAATAATTTTAAAAATCGTTCGGGAAATGAGTTTATTCCTGTACTTTTCTTTGTATACATTCACTATACGGGATTTACGGGAAATCGCGGGTTTTCGGTTCCGGCGATTAAACTGTTTCATTCGGCGTCTCAATAAATGAAAATATTTTTGAAAACTGCAAGTCTCATGGTTTTAGTGGGGAAAAAATATTATAAATCGTTCGGAAATGAGTTTACTCCTGCTTATTTCTTGTATACATTCGACTATACGGGATTTACGGGAAATCGCGGTTTTCGGTTGCCGGCGATTAAACTGCTTTCATTCGGCGTCTCATCAAAAATAAAAATATTTGAAAACTACAAGTCTCAGGGTTTTAGTGGTGAAAAATAATTTTAAAAATCGTTCGGGAAATGATTTTACTCCTGTACTTTCTTTGTATACATTCACTATACGGCACGGGATTTACGGGAATCGCGTTTTCGGTTGCGGCGATTAAACTGCTTTCATTCGGCGTCCATCAAAAATGAAAATATTTTTGAAAACTACAAGTTCATGGGTTTTAGTGGTGAAAAAATAATTTTAAAAATCGTTCGGGAAATGAGTTTACTCCTGCGTACTTTCTTTTATATACATTCGACTAAACGGGCGAGCCCGGATTTACGGGAAATCCGGGTTTTCGGTGCCGGCGATTAAACTGCTTTCATTCGGCGTCTCATCAAAAATGAAAACATTTTTGAAACTGCAATCTCATGGTTTTAGTGGTGAAAAAATAATTTAAAAATCTGTCGAGAATGAGTTTTACTCCCTGCTTACTTTCTTGTATATATTCGACTATACGGGATTTACGGAAATTCGCGGTTTTCGGTTGCCGGCGATTAAACTGCTTTCATTGGCGTCTCATCAAAAATGAAATATTTTTTGAAACTACAAGTCTCAGGGTTTTAGTGGTAAAATAATTTTAAAAATCGTTCGGAAATGAGTTTACTCCCTGCTTATTTCTTTGTATACATTCGACTATACGGGATTTACGGGAAATCGCGGGTTTTCGGTTGCCGGATTAAACTGCTTTCATTCGCGTTCATCAAAAAATGAAAATATTTTTGAAAACTCAAGTCTCATGGGTTTTAGTGGTGAAAAAATAATTTTAAAAATCGTTCGGGAAAGAGTTTACTCCTGTTTACTTTCTTTGTATACATTCGACATATACGGGATTTACGGGAAATCGCGGTTTCGGTTGCCGGATTAAACTGCTTTCATTCGGCGTCTCATCAAAATGAAAATTTTTTGAAAACTACAGTCTCATGGGGTTTTAGTGGTGAAAAAATAATTTTAAAAATCGTTCGGAAATAGTTTACTCCCTGTACTTTCTTTGTATACATTCGACTATACGGGATTTAACGGAAATCGCGGGTTTTCGGTTGCGGCGATTAAACTGCTTTCATTCGCGTATCCATCCCAACACACTGCACACCACACTCATTCTCTTCGCACAACAGCACCAGCTCTCGTCCGACGTCTCTTCACGCTCGGTGAAAAACACACTCAATCTCTCTCACACAACACTCCTCGTTCCGCGAACACTCCGCCAGTCTCTACACTCACCTGCTCTCCACCCTCTCCTCTTCTCGTCACCTACACCCGCTCGACCTCAACTACCCACCCGCACTCTCCTCACCTACCGCGGAAATCCCGCCCGCGTGTCTTCCTCGCGTCTCGCACGGCCCGATTAAACAGCTCCTTCATCTCACGCGTCATCAATCAAAACAATGCAAAAATATCTCTCTTGGAAAAACATGCAAAGTCTCATGGGTTCTTCTCAGTGGTGACAAACGTACAACTTTTAAAAATCGTTCGGCGAACATGACCGTTCCTAATCCTGCGTATCTTCTCTTTCGCTCAACTCACATCTCCACTATTAAACGACCGCAAGCGGTGGGATTCTTATCGGGAACACTCGCGGGCTCTCCTCTCGGTCTCATCCCGGCAGACTCACTGGCTTTTTCATCTCGGCGCCTCGCTCCCACACCTCCATCAAAAAAATGACAAAACTTATTTTTCTGAAAACTAACAAGTCTTCCATCGAGCTTCTTACAGCTGGTCTGAAGAAACATCAATTTTTCAAAAATTCGTTCCGGGAAACCCTTGCCAGTTCCTAATCCCCTGGGCTTACTCTTCTTCCTGTACTTCACTCAACTTCCACTATACCGAGCCCGAGCCGCGCGCTCTTACGGGAACATCGGCACGGGTTCTTTGCGGTTTCCGGGAGACATTAAACTGGTTTCATTCGCGTCTCATGAAAAATGAAATATTCTTTGAAAAACTGGCACAGTCTCCACCTGAGTTTTCAGTGGGAAAAATAATATTTCAGCAAATCGTCTCGAGAAATGAGTTTTAGTCCCCTGGCCTTACTCTTTCCCGTCTTCACTACCATTCGAACTATACGGGCATTTACCGCCCGGGCATATCGCGGCCGTTATTGGGTTGCGGCGACTTAACACTGCTTTCATTCGGCCCCGTCTCATTATCAAAAAAGGAAAAAATATCTTTCGAAAACTCAAAGTCTCACCGCGGTTTTAGTGGCTGAAAAAAATCCATTTCTAAAAAAATCGCGTTTCGGCAAATGAGTTTTACTTCCTGGGGTACTTTCTTTGTATAACATTCCACCACTATACGGGCGCAGCGCGGGATTTACGGGACAATCGCCGCCTATCGGGTTTTCGCTTGCTGCGATTAAACTGGTTTCATTCGGGCGATCTCATCAAAAATGCACAATATTCTTTGAAAAACTGCCAAGTCTCATGAGTTTTAGTGGTGAAAAATAATTTTAAAAACCTTATCGTTCGGGAAATGAGTTTACTCTCCTGGTACTTTCTTTGTATACATTCGACTATACGGCCGAGCCGGGATTTACGGGAAATCGCGGGTTTTCGGTTGCGGCGATTAAACTGCTTTCATTCGGCGTCTCATCAAAAATGAAAATATTTTTGAAAACTGCAAGTCTCATGGGTTTTAGTGGTGAAAAAATAATTTTAAAAATCGTTCGGGAAATGAGTTTACTCCCTGCTTACTTTCTTTGTATACATTCGACTATACGGGATTTACGGGAAATCGCGGGTTTTCGGTTGACGGCGATTAAACTGCTTTCATTCGGCGTATCATCAAAAATGAAAATATTTTTGAAACTGCAAGTCTCATGGGTTTTAGTGGTGAAAAAATAAATTTAAAAATCGTTCGGGAAATGAGTTTACTCCCTGGTACTTTCTTTGTATACATTCGACTATACGGGCAGCCGGGATTTACGGGAAATCGCGGGTTTTCGGTTGCCGGCGATTAAACTGCTTTCATTCGGCGTCTCATCAAAAATGAAAATATTTTTGAAAACTGCAAGTCTCATGAGTTTTAGTGGTGAAAAAATAATTTGAAAAATCGTTCGGGAAATGAGTTTACTCCCTGCTTACTTTCTTTGTATACATTCGACTATACGGGATTTACGGGAAATCGCGGGTTTTCGGTTGACGGCGATTAAACTGCTTTCATTCGGCGTCTCATCAAAAATGAAAATATTTTTGAAAACTGCAAGTCTCATGGGTTTTAGTGGTGAAAAAATAATTTTAAAAATCGTTCGGGAAATGAGTTTACTCCCTGGGTACTTTCTTTGTATACATTCGACTATACGGGCCGAGCCCGGGATTTACGGGAAATCGCGGGTTTTCGGTTGCCGGCGATTAAACTGGTTTCATTCGGCGTCTCATCAAAAATGAAAATATTTTTGAAAACTGCAAGTCTCATGGGTTTTAGTGGTGAAAAAATAATTTTAAAAATCGTTCGGGAAATGAGTTTACTCCCTGGTACTTTCTTTGTATACATTCGACTATACGGCGAGCCGGGATTTACGGGAAATCGCGGGTTTTCGGTTGCCGGCGATTAAACTGCTTTCATTCGGCGTCTCATCAAAAATGAAAATATTTTTGAAAACTGCAAGTCTCATGGGTTTTAGTGGTGAAAAAATAATTTTAAAAATCGTTCGGGAAATGAGTTTACTCCCTGCTTACTTTCTTTGTATACATTCCACTATACGGGCCGAGCCGGATTTACGGGAAATCGCGGGTTTTCGGTTGCCGGCGATTAAACTGCTTTCATTCGGCGTCTCATCAAAAATGAAAATATTTTTGAAAACTGCAAGTCTCATGGGTTTTAGTGGTGAAAAAATAATTTTAAAAATCGTTCGGGAAATGAGTTTACTCCCTGGTTACTTTCTTTGTATACATTCGACTATACGGGCCGAGCCGGGATTTACGGGAAATCGCGGGTTTTCGGTTGCCGGCGATTAAACTGCTTTCATTCGGCGTCTCATCAAAAATGAAAATATTTTTGAAAACTGCAAGTCTCATGGGTTTTAGTGGTGAAAAAATAATTTTAAAAATCGTTCGGGAAATGAGTTTACTCCCTGCTTACTTTCTTTGTATACATTCGACTATACGGGATTTACGGGAAATCGCGGGTTTTCGGTTGCCGGCGATTAAACTGCTTTCATTCGGCGTCTCATCAAAAATGAAAATATTTTTGAAAACTGCAAGTCTCATGGGTTTTAGTGGTGAAAAAATAATTTTAAAAATCGTTCGGGAAATGAGTTTACTCCCTGGTACTTTCTTTGTATACATTCGACTATACGGCGAGCCGGGATTTACGGGAAATCGCGGGTTTTCGGTTGCCGGCGATTAAACTGCTTTCATTCGGCGTCTCATCAAAAATGAAAATATTTTTGAAAACTGCAAGTCTCATGGGTTTTAGTGGTGAAAAAATAATTTTAAAAATCGTTCGGGAAATGAGTTTACTCCCTGGGTACTTTCTTTGTATACATTCGACTATACGGCCGAGCCGGGATTTACGGGAAATCGCGGGTTTTCGGTTGCGGCGATTAAACTGCTTTCATTCGGCGTCTCATCAAAAATGAAAATATTTTTGAAAACTGCAAGTCTCATGAGTTTTAGTGGTGAAAAAATAATTTTAAAAATCGTTCGGGAAATGAGTTTACTCCCTGCTTACTTTCTTTGTATACATTCGACTATACGGGATTTACGGGAAATCGCGGGTTTTCGGTTGCCGGCGATTAAACTGCTTTCATTCGGCGTCTCATCAAAAATGAAAATATTTTTGAAAACTACAAGTCTCATGGGTTTTAGTGGTGAAAAAATAATTTTAAAAATCGTTCGGGAAATGAGTTTACTCCCTGGCTTACTTTCTTTGTATACATTCGACTATACGGCCGGATTTACGGGAAATCGCGGGTTTTCGGTTGCCGGCGATTAAACTGCTTTCATTCGGCGTCTCATCAAAAATGAAAATATTTTTGAAAACTACAAGTCTCATGGGTTTTAGTGGTGAAAAAATAATTTTAAAAATCGTTCGGGAAATGAGTTTACTCCCTGGCTACTTTCTTTGTATACATTCGACTATACGGCCGGATTTACGGGAAATCGCGGGTTTTCGGTTGCCGGCGATTAAACTGCTTTCATTCGGCGTCTCATCAAAAATGAAAATATTTTTGAAAACTGCAAGTCTCATGGGTTTTAGTGGTGAAAAAATAATTTTAAAAATCGTTCGGGAAATGAGTTTACTCCCTGCTTACTTTCTTTGTATACATTCGACTATACGGGAGCCGGGATTTACGGGAAATCGCGGGTTTTCGGTTGCCGGCGATTAAACTGCTTTCATTCGGCGTCTCATCAAAAATGAAAATATTTTTGAAAACTGCAAGTCTCATGGGTTTTAGTGGTGAAAAAATAATTTTAAAAATCGTTCGGGAAATGAGTTTACTCCCTGCTTACTTTCTTTGTATACATTCGACTATACGGGCCGGATTTACGGGAAATCGCGGGTTTTCGGTTGCCGGCGATTAAACTGCTTTCATTCGGCGTCTCATCAAAAATGAAAATATTTTTGAAAACTGCAAGTCTCATGGGTTTTAGTGGTGAAAAAATAATTTTAAAAATCGTTCGGGAAATGAGTTTACTCCCTGCTTACTTTCTTTGTATACATTCGACTATACGGCCGGATTTACGGGAAATCGCGGGTTTTCGGTTGCCGGCGATTAAACTGCTTTCATTCGGCGTCTCATCAAAAATGAAAATATTTTTGAAAACTGCAAGTCTCATGGGTTTTAGTGGTGAAAAAATAATTTTAAAAATCGTTCGGGAAATGAGTTTACTCCCTGGTACTTTCTTTGTATACATTCCACTATACGGGCCGAGCCGGGATTTACGGGAAATCGCGGGTTTTCGGTTGCCGGCGATTAAACTGCTTTCATTCGGCGTCTCATCAAAAATGAAAATATTTTTGAAAACTGCAAGTCTCATGAGTTTTAGTGGTGAAAAAATAATTTTAAAAATCGTTCGGGAAATGAGTTTACTCCCTGCTTACTTTCTTTGTATACATTCGACTATACGGGATTTACGGGAAATCGCGGGTTTTCGGTTGCCGGCGATTAAACTGCTTTCATTCGGCGTCTCATCAAAAATGAAAATATTTTTGAAAACTGCAAGTCTCATGGGTTTTAGTGGTGAAAAAATAATTTTAAAAATCGTTCGGGAAATGAGTTTACTCCCTGGTTACTTTCTTTGTATACATTCGACTATACGGGATTTACGGGAAATCGCGGGTTTTCGGTTGCCGGCGATTAAACTGCTTTCATTCGGCGTCTCATCAAAAATGAAAATATTTTTGAAAACTGCAAGTCTCATGGGTTTTAGTGGTGAAAAAATAATTTTAAAAATCGTTCGGGAAATGAGTTTACTCCCTGCTTACTTTCTTTGTATACATTCGACTATACGGGCCGGATTTACGGGAAATCGCGGGTTTTCGGTTGCCGGCGATTAAACTGCTTTCATTCGGCGTCTCATCAAAAATGAAAATATTTTTGAAAACTGCAAGTCTCATGGGTTTTAGTGGTGAAAAAATAATTTTAAAAATCGTTCGGGAAATGAGTTTACTCCCTGGTTACTTTCTTTGTATACATTCGACTATACGGGCCGGATTTACGGGAAATCGCGGGTTTTCGGTTGCCGGCGATTAAACTGCTTTCATTCGGCGTCTCATCAAAAATGAAAATATTTTTGAAAACTGCAAGTCTCATGGGTTTTAGTGGTGAAAAAATAATTTTAAAAATCGTTCGGGAAATGAGTTTACTCCCTGACTTACTTTCTTTGTATACATTCGACTATACGGGCCGAGCCGGGATTTACGGGAAATCGCGGGTTTTCGGTTGCCGGCGATTAAACTGCTTTCATTCGGCGTCTCATCAAAAATGAAAATATTTTTGAAAACTGCAAGTCTCATGGGTTTTAGTGGTGAAAAAATAATTTTAAAAATCGTTCGGGAAATGAGTTTACTCCCTGCTTACTTTCTTTGTATACATTCGACTATACGGGATTTACGGGAAATCGCGGGTTTTCGGTTGCCGGCGATTAAACTGCTTTCATTCGGCGTCTCATCAAAAATGAAAATATTTTTGAAAACTGCAAGTCTCATGGGTTTTAGTGGTGAAAAAATAATTTTAAAAATCGTTCGGGAAATGAGTTTACTCCCTGCTTACTTTCTTTGTATACATTCGACTATACGGCGGCCGGATTTACGGGAAATCGCGGGTTTTCGGTTGCCGGCGATTAAACTGCTTTCATTCGGCGTCTCATCAAAAATGAAAATATTTTTGAAAACTGCAAGTCTCATGGGTTTTAGTGGTGAAAAAATAATTTTAAAAATCGTTCGGGAAATGAGTTTACTCCCTGGGTACTTTCTTTGTATACATTCGACTATACGGCCGAGCCGGGATTTACGGGAAATCGCGGGTTTTCGGTTGCCGGCGATTAAACTGCTTTCATTCGGCGTCTCATCAAAAATGAAAATATTTTTGAAAACTGCAAGTCTCATGAGTTTTAGTGGTGAAAAAATAATTTTAAAAATCGTTCGGGAAATGAGTTTACTCCCTGCTTACTTTCTTTGTATACATTCGACTATACGGGATTTACGGGAAATCGCGGGTTTTCGGTTGCCGGCGATTAAACTGCTTTCATTCGGCGTCTCATCAAAAATGAAAATATTTTTGAAAACTGCAAGTCTCATGGGTTTTAGTGGTGAAAAAATAATTTTAAAAATCGTTCGGGAAATGAGTTTACTCCCTGGTTACTTTCTTTGTATACATTCGACTATACGGCGGCCGGATTTACGGGAAATCGCGGGTTTTCGGTTGCCGGCGATTAAACTGCTTTCATTCGGCGTCTCATCAAAAATGAAAATATTTTTGAAAACTGCAAGTCTCATGGGTTTTAGTGGTGAAAAAATAATTTTAAAAATCGTTCGGGAAATGAGTTTACTCCCTGCTTACTTTCTTTGTATACATTCGACTATACGGGCCGGATTTACGGGAAATCGCGGGTTTTCGGTTGCCGGCGATTAAACTGCTTTCATTCGGCGTCTCATCAAAAATGAAAATATTTTTGAAAACTGCAAGTCTCATGGGTTTTAGTGGTGAAAAAATAATTTTAAAAATCGTTCGGGAAATGAGTTTACTCCCTGGTACTTTCTTTGTATACATTCGACTATACGGCCGAGCCCGGGATTTACGGGAAATCGCGGGTTTTCGGTTGCCGAGGATTAAACTGCTTTCATTCGGCGTCTCATCAAAAATGAAAATATTTTTGAAAACTGCAAGTCTCATGGGTTTTAGTGGTGAAAAAATAATTTTAAAAATCGTTCGGGAAATGAGTTTACTCCCTGCTTACTTTCTTTGTATACATTCGACTATACGGCCGAGCCGGATTTACGGGAAATCGCGGGTTTTCGGTTGCCGGCGATTAAACTGCTTTCATTCGGCGTCTCATCAAAAATGAAAATATTTTTGAAAACTGCAAGTCTCATGGGTTTTAGTGGTGAAAAAATAATTTTAAAAATCGTTCGGGAAATGAGTTTACTCCCTGGGTACTTTCTTTGTATACATTCGACTATACGGCCGAGCCGGATTTACGGGAAATCGCGGGTTTTCGGTTGCCGGCGATTAAACTGCTTTCATTCGGCGTCTCATCAAAAATGAAAATATTTTTGAAAACTGCAAGTCTCATGGGTTTTAGTGGTGAAAAAATAATTTTAAAAATCGTTCGGGAAATGAGTTTACTCCCTGGGTACTTTCTTTGTATACATTCGACTATACGGCCGAGCCGGATTTACGGGAAATCGCGGGTTTTCGGTTGCCGGCGATTAAACTGCTTTCATTCGGCGTCTCATCAAAAATGAAAATATTTTTGAAAACTGCAAGTCTCATGGGTTTTAGTGGTGAAAAAATAATTTTAAAAATCGTTCGGGAAATGAGTTTACTCCCTGGGTACTTTCTTTGTATACATTCGACTATACGGGCCGGGATTTACGGGAAATCGCGGGTTTTCGGTTGCCGGCGATTAAACTGCTTTCATTCGGCGTCTCATCAAAAATGAAAATATTTTTGAAAACTGCAAGTCTCATGGGTTTTAGTGGTGAAAAAATAATTTTAAAAATCGTTCGGGAAATGAGTTTACTCCCTGGTTACTTTCTTTGTATACATTCGACTATACGGGCGAGCCGGATTTACGGGAAATCGCGGGTTTTCGGTTGCCGGCGATTAAACTGCTTTCATTCGGCGTCTCATCAAAAATGAAAATATTTTTGAAAACTGCAAGTCTCATGAGTTTTAGTGGTGAAAAAATAATTTTAAAAATCGTTCGGGAAATGAGTTTACTCCCTGCTTACTTTCTTTGTATACATTCGACTATACGGGGATTTACGGGAAATCGCGGGTTTTCGGTTGCCGGCGATTAAACTGCTTTCATTCGGCGTCTCATCAAAAATGAAAATATTTTTGAAAACTGCAAGTCTCATGGGTTTTAGTGGTGAAAAAATAATTTTAAAAATCGTTCGGGAAATGAGTTTACTCCCTGGTTACTTTCTTTGTATACATTCGACTATACGGCCGGGATTTACGGGAAATCGCGGGTTTTCGGTTGCCGGCGATTAAACTGCTTTCATTCGGCGTCTCATCAAAAATGAAAATATTTTTGAAAACTGCAAGTCTCATGGGTTTTAGTGGTGAAAAAATAATTTTAAAAATCGTTCGGGAAATGAGTTTACTCCCTGGTTACTTTCTTTGTATACATTCGACTATACGGCCGAGCCGGGATTTACGGGAAATCGCGGGTTTTCGGTTGCCGGCGATTAAACTGCTTTCATTCGGCGTCTCATCAAAAATGAAAATATTTTTGAAAACTGCAAGTCTCATGAGTTTTAGTGGTGAAAAAATAATTTTAAAAATCGTTCGGGAAATGAGTTTACTCCCTGCTTACTTTCTTTGTATACATTCGACTATACGGGATTTACGGGAAATCGCGGGTTTTCGGTTGCCGGCGATTAAACTGCTTTCATTCGGCGTCTCATCAAAAATGAAAATATTTTTGAAAACTGCAAGTCTCATGGGTTTTAGTGGTGAAAAAATAATTTTAAAAATCGTTCGGGAAATGAGTTTACTCCCTGGGTACTTTCTTTGTATACATTCCACTATACGGGCCGAGCCGGGATTTACGGGAAATCGCGGGTTTTCGGTTGCCGGCGATTAAACTGCTTTCATTCGGCGTCTCATCAAAAATGAAAATATTTTTGAAAACTGCAAGTCTCATGGGTTTTAGTGGTGAAAAAATAATTTTAAAAATCGTTCGGGAAATGAGTTTACTCCCTGCTTACTTTCTTTGTATACATTCGACTATACGGGGGATTTACGGGAAATCGCGGGTTTTCGGTTGCGGCGATTAAACTGCTTTCATTCGGCGTCTCATCAAAAATGAAAATATTTTTGAAAACTGCAAGTCTCATGGGTTTTAGTGGTGAAAAAATAATTTTAAAAATCGTTCGGGAAATGAGTTTACTCCCTGGGTACTTTCTTTGTATACATTCGACTATACGGGCCCGGATTTACGGGAAATCGCGGGTTTTCGGTTGCCGGCGATTAAACTGCTTTCATTCGGCGTCTCATCAAAAATGAAAATATTTTTGAAAACTGCAAGTCTCATGGGTTTTAGTGGTGAAAAAATAATTTTAAAAATCGTTCGGGAAATGAGTTTACTCCCTGGGTACTTTCTTTGTATACATTCCACTATACGGGCGAGCCGGGATTTACGGGAAATCGCGGGTTTTCGGTTGCCGGCGATTAAACTGCTTTCATTCGGCGTCTCATCAAAAATGAAAATATTTTTGAAAACTGCAAGTCTCATGGGTTTTAGTGGTGAAAAAATAATTTTAAAAATCGTTCGGGAAATGAGTTTACTCCCTGCTTACTTTCTTTGTATACATTCGACTATACGGCCGGATTTACGGGAAATCGCGGGTTTTCGGTTGCGGCGATTAAACTGCTTTCATTCGGCGTCTCATCAAAAATGAAAATATTTTTGAAAACTGCAAGTCTCATGGGTTTTAGTGGTGAAAAAATAATTTTAAAAATCGTTCGGGAAATGAGTTTACTCCCTGGTTACTTTCTTTGTATACATTCGACTATACGGCCGGGATTTACGGGAAATCGCGGGTTTTCGGTTGCCGGCGATTAAACTGCTTTCATTCGGCGTCTCATCAAAAATGAAAATATTTTTGAAAACTGCAAGTCTCATGGGTTTTAGTGGTGAAAAAATAATTTTAAAAATCGTTCGGGAAATGAGTTTACTCCCTGGTTACTTTCTTTGTATACATTCGACTATACGGCCGGGATTTACGGGAAATCGCGGGTTTTCGGTTGCCGGCGATTAAACTGCTTTCATTCGGCGTCTCATCAAAAATGAAAATATTTTTGAAAACTGCAAGTCTCATGGGTTTTAGTGGTGAAAAAATAATTTTAAAAATCGTTCGGGAAATGAGTTTACTCCCTGCTTACTTTCTTTGTATACATTCGACTATACGGCCGGATTTACGGGAAATCGCGGGTTTTCGGTTGCCGGCGATTAAACTGCTTTCATTCGGCGTCTCATCAAAAATGAAAATATTTTTGAAAACTGCAAGTCTCATGGGTTTTAGTGGTGAAAAAATAATTTTAAAAATCGTTCGGGAAATGAGTTTACTCCCTGGGTACTTTCTTTGTATACATTCGACTATACGGCGAGCCGGATTTACGGGAAATCGCGGGTTTTCGGTTGCGGCGATTAAACTGCTTTCATTCGGCGTCTCATCAAAAATGAAAATATTTTTGAAAACTGCAAGTCTCATGGGTTTTAGTGGTGAAAAAATAATTTTAAAAATCGTTCGGGAAATGAGTTTACTCCCTGCTTACTTTCTTTGTATACATTCGACTATACGGGATTTACGGGAAATCGCGGGTTTTCGGTTGCCGGCGATTAAACTGCTTTCATTCGGCGTCTCATCAAAAATGAAAATATTTTTGAAAACTGCAAGTCTCATGGGTTTTAGTGGTGAAAAAATAATTTTAAAAATCGTTCGGGAAATGAGTTTACTCCCTGGGTACTTTCTTTGTATACATTCGACTATACGGGCGAGCCGGGATTTACGGGAAATCGCGGGTTTTCGGTTGCCGGCGATTAAACTGCTTTCATTCGGCGTCTCATCAAAAATGAAAATATTTTTGAAAACTGCAAGTCTCATGGGTTTTAGTGGTGAAAAAATAATTTTAAAAATCGTTCGGGAAATGAGTTTACTCCCTGCTTACTTTCTTTGTATACATTCGACTATACGGGCGAGCCGGGATTTACGGGAAATCGCGGGTTTTCGGTTGCCGGCGATTAAACTGCTTTCATTCGGCGTCTCATCAAAAATGAAAATATTTTTGAAAACTGCAAGTCTCATGGGTTTTAGTGGTGAAAAAATAATTTTAAAAATCGTTCGGGAAATGAGTTTACTCCCTGGTACTTTCTTTGTATACATTCGACTATACGGCGAGCCGGATTTACGGGAAATCGCGGGTTTTCGGTTGCCGGCGATTAAACTGCTTTCATTCGGCGTCTCATCAAAAATGAAAATATTTTTGAAAACTGCAAGTCTCATGGGTTTTAGTGGTGAAAAAATAATTTTAAAAATCGTTCGGGAAATGAGTTTACTCCCTGCTTACTTTCTTTGTATACATTCGACTATACGGCGGCGGATTTACGGGAAATCGCGGGTTTTCGGTTGCCGGCGATTAAACTGCTTTCATTCGGCGTCTCATCAAAAATGAAAATATTTTTGAAAACTGCAAGTCTCATGGGTTTTAGTGGTGAAAAAATAATTTTAAAAATCGTTCGGGAAATGAGTTTACTCCCTGGGTACTTTCTTTGTATACATTCCACTATACGGGCGAGCCGGGATTTACGGGAAATCGCGGGTTTTCGGTTGCCGGCGATTAAACTGCTTTCATTCGGCGTCTCATCAAAAATGAAAATATTTTTGAAAACTGCAAGTCTCATGAGTTTTAGTGGTGAAAAAATAATTTTAAAAATCGTTCGGGAAATGAGTTTACTCCCTGCTTACTTTCTTTGTATACATTCGACTATACGGGGATTTACGGGAAATCGCGGGTTTTCGGTTGCCGGCGATTAAACTGCTTTCATTCGGCGTCTCATCAAAAATGAAAATATTTTTGAAAACTGCAAGTCTCATGGGTTTTAGTGGTGAAAAAATAATTTTAAAAATCGTTCGGGAAATGAGTTTACTCCCTGCTTACTTTCTTTGTATACATTCGACTATACGGCCGGGATTTACGGGAAATCGCGGGTTTTCGGTTGCCGGCGATTAAACTGCTTTCATTCGGCGTCTCATCAAAAATGAAAATATTTTTGAAAACTGCAAGTCTCATGGGTTTTAGTGGTGAAAAAATAATTTTAAAAATCGTTCGGGAAATGAGTTTACTCCCTGGTTACTTTCTTTGTATACATTCGACTATACGGCGGCCGGATTTACGGGAAATCGCGGGTTTTCGGTTGCCGGCGATTAAACTGCTTTCATTCGGCGTCTCATCAAAAATGAAAATATTTTTGAAAACTGCAAGTCTCATGGGTTTTAGTGGTGAAAAAATAATTTTAAAAATCGTTCGGGAAATGAGTTTACTCCCTGGTTACTTTCTTTGTATACATTCGACTATACGGGCCGGGATTTACGGGAAATCGCGGGTTTTCGGTTGCCGGCGATTAAACTGCTTTCATTCGGCGTCTCATCAAAAATGAAAATATTTTTGAAAACTGCAAGTCTCATGGGTTTTAGTGGTGAAAAAATAATTTTAAAAATCGTTCGGGAAATGAGTTTACTCCCTGCTTACTTTCTTTGTATACATTCGACTATACGGGATTTACGGGAAATCGCGGGTTTTCGGTTGCCGGCGATTAAACTGCTTTCATTCGGCGTCTCATCAAAAATGAAAATATTTTTGAAAACTGCAAGTCTCATGGGTTTTAGTGGTGAAAAAATAATTTTAAAAATCGTTCGGGAAATGAGTTTACTCCCTGGGTACTTTCTTTGTATACATTCCACTATACGGCCGAGCCGGGATTTACGGGAAATCGCGGGTTTTCGGTTGCCGGCGATTAAACTGCTTTCATTCGGCGTCTCATCAAAAATGAAAATATTTTTGAAAACTGCAAGTCTCATGGGTTTTAGTGGTGAAAAAATAATTTTAAAAATCGTTCGGGAAATGAGTTTACTCCCTGCTTACTTTCTTTGTATACATTCGACTATACGGGATTTACGGGAAATCGCGGGTTTTCGGTTGACGGCGATTAAACTGCTTTCATTCGGCGTCTCATCAAAAATGAAAATATTTTTGAAAACTGCAAGTCTCATGGGTTTTAGTGGTGAAAAAATAATTTTAAAAATCGTTCGGGAAATGAGTTTACTCCCTGGGTACTTTCTTTGTATACATTCGACTATACGGGATTTAAGGGAAATCGCGGGTTTTCGGTTGCCGGCGATTAAACTGCTTTCATTCGGCGTCTCATCAAAAATGAAAATATTTTTGAAAACTGCAAGTCTCATGGGTTTTAGTGGTGAAAAAATAATTTTAAAAATCGTTCGGGAAATGAGTTTACTCCCTGGTTACTTTCTTTGTATACATTCGACTATACGGCCGGGATTTACGGGAAATCGCGGGTTTTCGGTTGCCGGCGATTAAACTGCTTTCATTCGGCGTCTCATCAAAAATGAAAATATTTTTGAAAACTGCAAGTCTCATGGGTTTTAGTGGTGAAAAAATAATTTTAAAAATCGTTCGGGAAATGAGTTTACTCCCTGCTTACTTTCTTTGTATACATTCGACTATACGGGCCGGATTTACGGGAAATCGCGGGTTTTCGGTTGCCGGCGATTAAACTGCTTTCATTCGGCGTCTCATCAAAAATGAAAATATTTTTGAAAACTGCAAGTCTCATGGGTTTTAGTGGTGAAAAAATAATTTTAAAAATCGTTCGGGAAATGAGTTTACTCCCTGGTTACTTTCTTTGTATACATTCGACTATACGGGCCGAGCCGGGATTTACGGGAAATCGCGGGTTTTCGGTTGCCGGCGATTAAACTGCTTTCATTCGGCGTCTCATCAAAAATGAAAATATTTTTGAAAACTGCAAGTCTCATGAGTTTTAGTGGTGAAAAAATAATTTTAAAAATCGTTCGGGAAATGAGTTTACTCCCTGCTTACTTTCTTTGTATACATTCGACTATACGGGATTTACGGGAAATCGCGGGTTTTCGGTTGCCGGCGATTAAACTGCTTTCATTCGGCGTCTCATCAAAAATGAAAATATTTTTGAAAACTGCAAGTCTCATGGGTTTTAGTGGTGAAAAAATAATTTTAAAAATCGTTCGGGAAATGAGTTTACTCCCTGGTTACTTTCTTTGTATACATTCGACTATACGGGCCGGATTTACGGGAAATCGCGGGTTTTCGGTTGCCGGCGATTAAACTGCTTTCATTCGGCGTCTCATCAAAAATGAAAATATTTTTGAAAACTGCAAGTCTCATGGGTTTTAGTGGTGAAAAAATAATTTTAAAAATCGTTCGGGAAATGAGTTTACTCCCTGGTACTTTCTTTGTATACATTCGACTATACGGCGAGCCGGATTTACGGGAAATCGCGGGTTTTCGGTTGCGGCGATTAAACTGCTTTCATTCGGCGTCTCATCAAAAATGAAAATATTTTTGAAAACTGCAAGTCTCATGGGTTTTAGTGGTGAAAAAATAATTTTAAAAATCGTTCGGGAAATGAGTTTACTCCCTGCTTACTTTCTTTGTATACATTCGACTATACGGGGATTTACGGGAAATCGCGGGTTTTCGGTTGACGGCGATTAAACTGCTTTCATTCGGCGTCTCATCAAAAATGAAAATATTTTTGAAAACTGCAAGTCTCATGGGTTTTAGTGGTGAAAAAATAATTTTAAAAATCGTTCGGGAAATGAGTTTACTCCCTGGGTACTTTCTTTGTATACATTCGACTATACGGCCGAGCCGGGATTTACGGGAAATCGCGGGTTTTCGGTTGCCGGCGATTAAACTGCTTTCATTCGGCGTCTCATCAAAAATGAAAATATTTTTGAAAACTGCAAGTCTCATGGGTTTTAGTGGTGAAAAAATAATTTTAAAAATCGTTCGGGAAATGAGTTTACTCCCTGGGTACTTTCTTTGTATACATTCGACTATACGGGCGAGCCGGGATTTACGGGAAATCGCGGGTTTTC
This sequence comes from Hydractinia echinata, assembly GCA_030067915.1. Lineage (NCBI taxonomy): Eukaryota > Metazoa > Cnidaria > Hydrozoa > Anthoathecata > Hydractiniidae > Hydractinia > Hydractinia echinata. The sequence continues at coordinate 6,190 of JASGCC010003025.1, read as the reverse complement.
GGTTGCCGGCGATTAAACTGCTTTCATTCGGCGTCTCATCAAAAATGAAAATATTTTTGAAAACTGCAAGTCTCATGGGTTTTAGTGGTGAAAAAATAATTTTAAAAATCGTTCGGGAAATGAGTTTACTCCCTGGTTACTTTCTTTGTATACATTCGACTATACGGGCTTTACGGGAAATCGCGGGTTTTCGGTTGCCGGCGATTAAACTGCTTTCATTCGGCGTCTCATCAAAAATGAAAATATTTTTGAAAACTGCAAGTCTCATGGGTTTTAGTGGTGAAAAAATAATTTTAAAAATCGTTCGGGAAATGAGTTTACTCCCTGGGTACTTTCTTTGTATACATTCCACTATACGGCGAGCCGGATTTACGGGAAATCGCGGGTTTTCGGTTGCCGGCGATTAAACTGCTTTCATTCGGCGTCTCATCAAAAATGAAAATATTTTTGAAAACTGCAAGTCTCATGGGTTTTAGTGGTGAAAAAATAATTTTAAAAATCGTTCGGGAAATGAGTTTACTCCCTGGGTACTTTCTTTGTATACATTCCACTATACGGGCCGAGCCGGGATTTACGGGAAATCGCGGGTTTTCGGTTGCCGGCGATTAAACTGCTTTCATTCGGCGTCTCATCAAAAATGAAAATATTTTTGAAAACTGCAAGTCTCATGGGTTTTAGTGGTGAAAAAATAATTTTAAAAATCGTTCGGGAAATGAGTTTACTCCCTGGGTACTTTCTTTGTATACATTCGACTATACGGGCCGAGCCGGGATTTACGGGAAATCGCGGGTTTTCGGTTGCCGGCGATTAAACTGCTTTCATTCGGCGTCTCATCAAAAATGAAAATATTTTTGAAAACTGCAAGTCTCATGGGTTTTAGTGGTGAAAAAATAATTTTAAAAATCGTTCGGGAAATGAGTTTACTCCCTGCTTACTTTCTTTGTATACATTCGACTATACGGGCCGGATTTACGGGAAATCGCGGGTTTTCGGTTGCGGCGATTAAACTGCTTTCATTCGGCGTCTCATCAAAAATGAAAATATTTTTGAAAACTGCAAGTCTCATGGGTTTTAGTGGTGAAAAAATAATTTTAAAAATCGTTCGGGAAATGAGTTTACTCCCTGGGTACTTTCTTTGTATACATTCCACTATACGGGCCGAGCCGGGATTTACGGGAAATCGCGGGTTTTCGGTTGCCGGCGATTAAACTGCTTTCATTCGGCGTCTCATCAAAAATGAAAATATTTTTGAAAACTGCAAGTCTCATGGGTTTTAGTGGTGAAAAAATAATTTTAAAAATCGTTCGGGAAATGAGTTTACTCCCTGCTTACTTTCTTTGTATACATTCGACTATACGGGATTTACGGGAAATCGCGGGTTTTCGGTTGCGGCGATTAAACTGCTTTCATTCGGCGTCTCATCAAAAATGAAAATATTTTTGAAAACTGCAAGTCTCATGGGTTTTAGTGGTGAAAAAATAATTTTAAAAATCGTTCGGGAAATGAGTTTACTCCCTGCTTACTTTCTTTGTATACATTCGACTATACGGGATTTACGGGAAATCGCGGGTTTTCGGTTGACGGCGATTAAACTGCTTTCATTCGGCGTATCATCAAAAATGAAAATATTTTTGAAAACTGCAAGTCTCATGGGTTTTAGTGGTGAAAAAATAATTTTAAAAATCGTTCGGGAAATGAGTTTACTCCCTGCTTACTTTCTTTGTATACATTCGACTATACGGGATTTACGGGAAATCGCGGGTTTTCGGTTGCCGGCGATTAAACTGCTTTCATTCGGCGTCTCATCAAAAATGAAAATATTTTTGAAAACTGCAAGTCTCATGGGTTTTAGTGGTGAAAAATAATTTTAAAAATCGTTCGGGAAATGAGTTTACTCCCTGGGTACTTTCTTTGTATACATTCGACTATACGGGCGAGCCGGGATTTACGGGAAATCGCGGGTTTTCGGTTGCCGGCGATTAAACTGCTTTCATTCGGCGTCTCATCAAAAATGAAAATATTTTTGAAAACTGCAAGTCTCATGGGTTTTAGTGGTGAAAAATAATTTTAAAAATCGTTCGGGAAATGAGTTTACTCCCTGGTTACTTTCTTTGTATACATTCGACTATACGGGCCGGATTTACGGGAAATCGCGGGTTTTCGGTTGCCGGCGATTAAACTGCTTTCATTCGGCGTCTCATCAAAAATGAAAATATTTTTGAAAACTGCAAGTCTCATGGGTTTTAGTGGTGAAAAAATAATTTTAAAAATCGTTCGGGAAATGAGTTTACTCCCTGGGTACTTTCTTTGTATACATTCGACTATACGGCCGAGCCGGGATTTACGGGAAATCGCGGGTTTTCGGTTGCGGCGATTAAACTGCTTTCATTCGGCGTCTCATCAAAAATGAAAATATTTTTGAAAACTGCAAGTCTCATGGGTTTTAGTGGTGAAAAAATAATTTTAAAAATCGTTCGGGAAATGAGTTTACTCCCTGGTACTTTCTTTGTATACATTCGACTATACGGGCCGAGCCGGGATTTACGGGAAATCGCGGGTTTTCGGTTGCCGGCGATTAAACTGGTTTCATTCGGCGTCTCATCAAAAATGAAAATATTTTTGAAAACTGCAAGTCTCATGGGTTTTAGTGGTGAAAAAATAATTTTAAAAATCGTTCGGGAAATGAGTTTACTCCCTGCTTACTTTCTTTGTATACATTCGACTATACGGGGATTTACGGGAAATCGCGGGTTTTCGGTTGCCGGCGATTAAACTGCTTTCATTCGGCGTCTCATCAAAAATGAAAATATTTTTGAAAACTGCAAGTCTCATGGGTTTTAGTGGTGAAAAAATAATTTTAAAAATCGTTCGGGAAATGAGTTTACTCCCTGGTTACTTTCTTTGTATACATTCGACTATACGGGGATTTACGGGAAATCGCGGGTTTTCGGTTGACGGCGATTAAACTGCTTTCATTCGGCGTCTCATCAAAAATGAAAATATTTTTGAAAACTGCAAGTCTCATGGTTTTAGTGGTGAAAAAATAATTTTAAAAATCGTTCGGGAAATGAGTTTACTCCCTGCTTACTTTCTTTGTATACATTCGACTATACGGGGATTTACGGGAAATCGCGGGTTTTCGGTTGACGGCGATTAAACTGCTTTCATTCGGCGTATCATCAAAAATGAAAATATTTTTGAAAACTGCAAGTCTCATGGGTTTTAGTGGTGAAAAAATAATTTTAAAAATCGTTCGGGAAATGAGTTTACTCCCTGGGTACTTTCTTTGTATACATTCCACTATACGGGCCGAGCCGGGATTTACGGGAAATCGCGGGTTTTCGGTTGCCGGCGATTAAACTGCTTTCATTCGGCGTCTCATCAAAAATGAAAATATTTTTGAAAACTGCAAGTCTCATGGGTTTTAGTGGTGAAAAAATAATTTTAAAAATCGTTCGGGAAATGAGTTTACTCCCTGGTACTTTCTTTGTATACATTCCACTATACGGGCCGAGCCGGATTTACGGGAAATCGCGGGTTTTCGGTTGCGGCGATTAAACTGCTTTCATTCGGCGTCTCATCAAAAATGAAAATATTTTTGAAAACTGCAAGTCTCATGAGTTTTAGTGGTGAAAAAATAATTTTAAAAATCGTTCGGGAAATGAGTTTACTCCCTGCTTACTTTCTTTGTATACATTCGACTATACGGGATTTACGGGAAATCGCGGGTTTTCGGTTGACGGCGATTAAACTGCTTTCATTCGGCGTATCATCAAAAATGAAAATATTTTTGAAAACTGCAAGTCTCATGGGTTTTAGTGGTGAAAAAATAATTTTAAAAATCGTTCGGGAAATGAGTTTACTCCCTGGGTACTTTCTTTGTATACATTCCACTATACGGGCCGAGCCCGGGATTTACGGGAAATCGCGGGTTTTCGGTTGCCGGCGATTAAACTGCTTTCATTCGGCGTCTCATCAAAAATGAAAATATTTTTGAAAACTGCAAGTCTCATGGGTTTTAGTGGTGAAAAAATAATTTTAAAAATCGTTCGGGAAATGAGTTTACTCCCTGGGTACTTTCTTTGTATACATTCGACTATACGGGCGAGCCGGATTTACGGGAAATCGCGGGTTTTCGGTTGCCGGCGATTAAACTGCTTTCATTCGGCGTCTCATCAAAAATGAAAATATTTTTGAAAACTACAAGTCTCATGGGTTTTAGTGGTGAAAAAATAATTTTAAAAATCGTTCGGGAAATGAGTTTACTCCCTGGGTACTTTCTTTGTATACATTCGACTATACGGCGAGCCGGGATTTACGGGAAATCGCGGGTTTTCGGTTGCCGGCGATTAAACTGCTTTCATTCGGCGTCTCATCAAAAATGAAAATATTTTTGAAAACTGCAAGTCTCATGGGTTTTAGTGGTGAAAAAATAATTTTAAAAATCGTTCGGGAAATGAGTTTACTCCCTGCGTACTTTCTTTGTATACATTCGACTATACGGGATTTACGGGAAATCGCGGGTTTTCGGTTGCCGGCGATTAAACTGCTTTCATTCGGCGTCTCATCAAAAATGAAAATATTTTTGAAAACTGCAAGTCTCATGGGTTTTAGTGGTGAAAAAATAATTTTAAAAATCGTTCGGGAAATGAGTTTACTCCCTGGGTACTTTCTTTGTATACATTCGACTATACGGGCCGGATTTACGGGAAATCGCGGGTTTTCGGTTGCCGGCGATTAAACTGTTTCATTCGGCGTCTCATCAAAAATGAAAATATTTTTGAAAACTACAAGTCTCATGAGTTTTAGTGGTGAAAAAATAATTTTAAAAATCGTTCGGGAAATGAGTTTACTCCCTGCTTACTTTCTTTGTATACATTCGACTATACGGGGGATTTACGGGAAATCGCGGGTTTTCGGTTGCGGCGATTAAACTGTTTCATTCGGCGTCTCATCAAAAATGAAAATATTTTTGAAAACTGCAAGTCTCATGGGTTTTAGTGGTGAAAAAATAATTTTAAAAATCGTTCGGGAAATGAGTTTACTCCCTGGGTACTTTCTTTGTATACATTCACTATACGGCCGGGATTTACGGGAAATCGCGGGTTTCGGTTGCCGGCGATTAAACTGCTTTCATTCGGCGTCTCATCAAAAATGAAAATATTTTTGAAAACTGCAAGTCTCATGGGTTTTAGTGGTGAAAAAATAATTTAAAAAATCGTTCGGGAAATGAGTTTACTCCCTGCTTACTTTCTTTGTATACATTCGACTATACGGCCGAGCCGGGATTTACGGGAAATCGCGGGTTTTCGGTTGCGGCGATTAAACTGGTTTCATTCGGCGTCTCATCAAAAATGAAAATATTTTTGAAAACTGCAAGTCTCATGGGTTTTAGTGGTGAAAAAATAATTTTAAAAATCGTTCGGGAAATGAGTTTAACTCCCTGCTTACTTTCTTTGTATACATTCGACTATACGGGATTTACGGGAAAATCGCGGGTTTTCGGTTGCGGCGATTAAACTGCTTTCATTCGGCGTCTCATCAAAAATGAAAATATTTTTGAAAACTGCAAGTCTCATGGGTTTTAGTGGTGAAAAATAATTTAAAAATCGTTCGGGAAATGAGTTTACTCCCTGTTACTTTCTTTGTAATATTCACTTACGCTACGGGATTTACGGGAAATTGCGGGTTTTCGGTTGCGGCGATTAAACTGCTTTCATTTCGGGTCATCAAAATGAAAAAATTTTGAAAACTACAAGTCTCATGGGTTTTAGTGGTGAAAAAATAATTTTAAAAATCGTTTCGGGAAATGAGTTTACTCCTGCTTACTTTCTTTGTATACATTCGACTATACGGGCCGAGCCCGGATTTACGGGAAATCGCGGGTTTTTGGTTGCCGGCGATTAACTGGTTTCATTCGGCGTCTCATCAAAAATGAAAAATTTTTGAAAACTACAAGTCTCATGGGTTTTGTGGTGAAAAAATAATTTTAAAAATCGTTCGGGAAATGAGTTTACTCCCTTACTTTCTTTGTATACATTCGACTATACGGGATGTTACGGAAATCGCGGGTTTTCGGTTGCCGGCGATTAAACTGCTTTCATTCGGCGTCTCATCAAAATGAAAATTTTTGAAAAACTACAAGTCTCATGGGTTTTAGTGGTGAAAAATAATTATTCTCTTCTCTTTT
>JASGCC010003024.1:0-25622 GCA_030067915.1 Hydractinia echinata | reverse complement strand
AAACCCGCGATAAATCCGTATAGTCGAATGTATACAAAGAAAGTAAGCAGGGAGTAAACTCATTCCCGAACGATTTTTAAAATTATTTTTTCACCACTAAAACCCATGAGACTTGTAGTTTTCAAAAAATTTTTCATTTTTGATGAGACGCCGAATGAAAGCAGTTTAATCGCCGGCAACCGAAAACCCGCGATTTCCCGTAAATCCCGTATAGTCGAATGTATACAAAGAAAGTAAGCAGGGAGTAAACTCATTTCCCGAACGATTTTTAAAATTATTTTTTCACCACTAAAACCCATGAGACTTGTAGTTTTAAAAATATTTTCATTTTTGATGAGACGCCGAATGAAAGCAGTTTAATCGCCGGCAACCGAAAACCCGCGATTTCCCGTAAATCCCGTATAGTCGAATGTATACAAAGAAAGTAAGCAGGGAGTAAACTCATTTCCCGAACGATTTTTAAAATTATTTTTTCACCACTAAAACCCATGAGACTTGTAGTTTTCAAAAATATTTTCATTTTTGATGAGACGCCGAATGAAAGCAGTTTAATCGCGGCAACCGAAAACCCGCGATTTCCCGTAAATCCCGGATCGGCCCGTATAGTCGAATGTATACAAAGAAAGTAAGCAGGAGTAAACTCATTTCCCGAACGATTTTTAAAATTATTTTTTCACCACTAAAACCCATGAGACTTGTAGTTTTCAAAAATATTTTCATTTTTGATGAGACGCGAATGAAAGCAGTTTAATCGCCGGCAACCGAAAACCCGCGATTTCCCGTAAATCCCGTATAGTCGAATGTATACAAAGAAAGTAAGCAGGGAGTAAACTCATTTCCCGAACGATTTTTAAAATTATTTTTTCACCACTAAAACCCATGAGACTTGTAGTTTTCAAAAATATTTTCATTTTTGATGAGACGCCGAATGAAAGCAGTTTAATCGCCGGCAACCGAAAACCCGCGATTTCCCGTAAATCCCGCTCGGCCCGTATAGTCGAATGTATACAAAGAAAGTAAGCAGGGAGTAAACTCATTTCCCGAACGATTTTTAAAATTTTTTTTCACCACTAAAACCCATGAGACTTGTAGTTTTCAAAAATATTTTCATTTTTGATGAGACGCCGAATGAAAGCAGTTTAATCGCCGGCAACCGAAAACCGCGATTTCCCGTAAATCCCGTATAGTCGAATGTATACAAAGAAAGTGAGCAGGGAGTAAACTCATTTCCCGAACGATTTTTAAAATTATTTTTTCACCACTAAAACCCATGAGACTTGTAGTTTTCAAAAATATTTTCATTTTTGATGAGACGCCGAATGAAAGCAGTTTAATCGCCGGCAACCGAAAACCGCGATTTCCCGTAAATCCCGGGTCGGCCCGTATAGTCGAATGTATACAAAGAAAGTAAGCAGGGAGTAAACTCATTTCCCGAACGATTTTTAAAATTATTTTTTCACCACTAAAACCCATGAGACTTGTAGTTTTAAAAATATTTTCATTTTTGATGAGACGCCGAATGAAAGCAGTTTAATCGCCGGCAACCGAAAACCCGCGATTTCCCGTAAATCCCGTATAGTCGAATGTATACAAAGAAAGTAAGCAGGGAGTAAACTCATTTCCCGAACGATTTTTAAAATTATTTTTTCACCACTAAAACCCATGAGACTTGTAGTTTTCAAAAATATTTTCATTTTTGATGAGACGCCGAATGAAAGCAGTTTAATCGCCGGCAACCGAAAACCCGCGATTTCCCGTAAATCCCGGATCAGCCCGTATAGTCGAATGTATACAAAGAAAGTAAGCAGGGAGTAAACTCATTTCCCGAACTATTTTTAAAATTTTTTTTCACCACTAAAACCCATGAGACTTGTAGTTTTCAAAAATATTTTCATTTTTGATGAGACGCCGAATGAAAGCAGTTTAATCGCCGGCAACCGAAAACCCGCGATTTCCCGTAAATCCCGTATAGTCGAATGTATACAAAGAAAGTAAGCAGGGAGTAAACTCATTTCCCGAACGATTTTTAAAATTATTTTTTCACCACTAAAACCCATGAGACTTGTAGTTTTCAAAAATATTTTCATTTTTGATGAGACGCCGAATGAAAGCAGTTTAATCGCCGGCAACCGAAAACCCGCGATTTCCCGTAAATCCCGGCTCGGCCCGTATAGTCGAATGTATACAAAGAAAGTAAGCAGGGAGTAAACTCATTTCCCGAACGATTTTTAAAATTATTTTTTCACCACTAAAACCCATGAGACTTGTAGTTTTCAAAAATATTTCATTTTTGATGAGACGCCGAATGAAAGCAGTTTAATCGCCGGCAACCGAAAACCCGCGATTTCCCGTAAATCCCGTATAGTCGAATGTATACAAAGAAAGTAAGCAGGGAGTAAACTCATTTCCCGAACGATTTTTAAAATTATTTTTTCACCACTAAAACCCATGAGACTTGTAGTTTTCAAAAATATTTTCATTTTTGATGAGACGCCGAATGAAAGCAGTTTAATCGCCGGCAACCGAAAACCCGCGATTTCCCGTAAATCCCGTATAGTCGAATGTATACAAAGAAAGTAAGCAGGGAGTAAACTCATTTCCCGAACGATTTTTAAAATTATTTTTTCACCACTAAAACCCATGAGACTTGTAGTTTTCAAAAATATTTTCATTTTTGATGAGACGCCGAATGAAAGCAGTTTAATCGCCGGCAACCGAAAACCCGCGATTTCCCGTAAATCCCGTATAGTCGAATGTATACAAAGAAAGTAAGCAGGGAGTAAACTCATTTCCCGAACGATTTTTAAAATTATTTTTTCACCACTAAAACCCATGAGACTTGTAGTTTTCAAAAATATTTTCATTTTTGATGAGACGCCGAATGAAAGCAGTTTAATCGCCGGCAACCGAAAACCCGCGATTTCCCGTAAATCCCGGCTCGGCCCGTATAGTCGAATGTATACAAAGAAAGTAAGGGAGTAAACTCATTTCCCGAACGATTTTTAAAATTATTTTTTCACCACTAAAACCCATGAGACTTGTAGTTTTCAAAAATATTTTCATTTTTGATGAGACGCCGAATGAAAGCAGTTTAATCGCCGGCAACCGAAAACCCGCGATTTCCCGTAAATCCCGTATAGTCGAATGTATACAAAGAAAGTAAGCAGGGAGTAAACTCATTTCCCGAACGATTTTTAAAATTATTTTTTCACCACTAAAACCCATGAGACTTGTAGTTTTCAAAAATATTTTCATTTTTGATGAGACGCCGAATGAAAGCAGTTTAATCGCCGGCAACCGAAAACCCGCGATTTCCCGTAAATGTCGGCCCGTATAGTCGAATGTATACAAAGAAAGTAAGCAGGGAGTAAACTCATTTCCCGAACGATTTTTAAAATTATTTTTTCACCACTAAAACCCATGAGACTTGTAGTTTTCAAAAATATTTTCATTTTTGATGAGACGCCGAATGAAAGCAGTTTAATCGCCGGCAACCGAAAACCCGCGATTTCCCGTAAATCCCGTATAGTCGAATGTATACAAAGAAAGTAAGCAGGGAGTAAACTCATTTCCCGAACGATTTTTAAAATTATTTTTTCACCACTAAAACCCATGAGACTTGTAGTTTTCAAAAAATTTTCATTTTTGATGAGACGCCGAATGAAAGCAGTTTAATCGCCGGCAACCGAAAACCCGCGATTTCCCGTAAATCCCGTATAGTCGAATGTATACAAAGAAAGTAAGCAGGGAGTAAACTCATTTCCCGAACGATTTTTAAAATTATTTTTTCACCACTAAAACCCATGAGACTTGTAGTTTTCAAAAATATTTTCATTTTTGATGAGACGCCGAATGAAAGCAGTTTAATCGCCGGCAACCGAAAACCCGCGATTTCCCGTAAATCCCGTATAGTCGAATGTATACAAAGAAAGTAAGCAGGGAGTAAACTCATTTCCCGAACGATTTTTAAAATTATTTTTTCACCACTAAAACCCATGAGACTTGTAGTTTTCAAAAATTTTTCATTTTTGATGAGACGCCGAATGAAAGCAGTTTAATCGCCGGCAACCGAAAACCCGCGATTTCCCGTAAATCCCGTATAGTCGAATGTATACAAAGAAAGTAAGCAGGGAGTAAACTCATTTCCCGAACGATTTTTAAAATTATTTTTTCACCACTAAAACCCATGAGACTTGTAGTTTTCAAAAATATTTTCATTTTTGATGAGACGCCGAATGAAAGCAGTTTAATCGCCGGCAACCGAAAACCCGCGATTTCCCGTAAATCCCGTATAGTCGAATGTATACAAAGAAAGTAAGCAGGGAGTAAACTCATTTCCCGAACGATTTTTAAAATTATTTTTTCACCACTAAAACCCATGAGACTTGTAGTTTTCAAAAATTTTTCATTTTTGATGAGACGCCGAATGAAAGCAGTTTAATCGCCGGCAACCGAAAACCCGCGATTTCCCGTAAATCCCGTATAGTCGAATGTATACAAAGAAAGTAAGCAGGGAGTAAACTCATTTCCCGAACGATTTTTAAAATTATTTTTTCACCACTAAAACCCATGAGACTTGTAGTTTTCAAAAATATTTTCATTTTTGATGAGACGCCGAATGAAAGCAGTTTAATCGCCGGCAACCGAAAACCCGCGATTTCCCGTAAATCCCGTATAGTCGAATGTATACAAAGAAAGTAAGCAGGGAGTAAACTCATTTCCCGAACGATTTTTAAAATTATTTTTTCACCACTAAAACCCATGAGACTTGTAGTTTTCAAAAATATTTTCATTTTTGATGAGACGCCGAATGAAAGCAGTTTAATCGCCGGCAACCGAAAACCCGCGATTTCCCGTAAATCCCGTATAGTCGAATGTATACAAAGAAAGTAAGCAGGGAGTAAACTCATTTCCCGAACGATTTTTAAAATTATTTTTTCACCACTAAAACCCATGAGACTTGTAGTTTTCAAAAATATTTTCATTTTTGATGAGACGCCGAATGAAAGCAGTTTAATCGCCGGCAACCGAAAACCCGCGATTTCCCGTAAATCCCGGATCCCGTATAGTCGAATGTATACAAAGAAAGTAAGCAGGGAGTAAACTCATTTCCCGAACGATTTTTAAAATTTTTTTTCACCACTAAAACCCATGAGACTTGTAGTTTTCAAAAATATTTTCATTTTTGATGAGACGCCGAATGAAAGCAGTTTAATCGCCGGCAACCGAAAACCCGCGATTTCCCGTAAATCCCGTATAGTCGAATGTATACAAAGAAAGTAAGCAGGGAGTAAACTCATTTCCCGAACGATTTTTAAAATTATTTTTTCACCACTAAAACCCATGAGACTTGTAGTTTTCAAAAATATTTTCATTTTTGATGAGACGCCGAATGAAAGCAGTTTAATCGCCGGCAACCGAAAACCCGCGATTTCCCGTAAATCCATCGGCCCGTATAGTCGAATGTATACAAAGAAAGTAAGCAGGGAGTAAACTCATTTCCCGAACGATTTTTAAAATTATTTTTTCACCACTAAAACCCATGAGACTTGTAGTTTTCAAAAATATTTTCATTTTTGATGAGACGCCGAATGAAAGCAGTTTAATCGCCGGCAACCGAAAACCCGCGATTTCCCGTAAATCCCTCGGCCCGTATAGTCGAATGTATACAAAGAAAGTAAGCAGGGAGTAAACTCATTTCCCGAACGATTTTTAAAATTATTTTTTCACCACTAAAACCCATGAGACTTGTAGTTTTCAAAAATATTTTCATTTTTGATGAGACGCCGAATGAAAGCAGTTTAATCGCCGGCAACCGAAAACCCGCGATTTCCCGTAAATCCCGGGATCGGCCCGTATAGTCGAATGTATACAAAGAAAGTAAGCAGGGAGTAAACTCATTTCCCGAACGATTTTTAAAATTATTTTTTCACCACTAAAACCCATGAGACTTGTAGTTTTCAAAAATATTTTCATTTTTGATGAGACGCCGAATGAAAGCAGTTTAATCGCCGGCAACCGAAAACCCGCGATTTCCCGTAAATCCCGTATAGTCGAATGTATACAAAGAAAGTAAGCAGGGAGTAAACTCATTTCCCGAACGATTTTTAAAATTTTTTTTCACCACTAAAACCCATGAGACTTGTAGTTTTCAAAAATATTTTCATTTTTGATGAGACGCCGAATGAAAGCAGTTTAATCGCCGGCAACCGAAAACCCGCGATTTCCCGTAAATCCCTCGGCCCGTATAGTCGAATGTATACAAAGAAAGTAAGCAGGGAGTAAACTCATTTCCCGAACGATTTTTAAAATTATTTTTTCACCACTAAAACCCATGAGACTTGTAGTTTTCAAAAATATTTTCATTTTTGATGAGACGCCGAATGAAAGCAGTTTAATCGCCGGCAACCGAAAACCCGCGATTTCCCGTAAATCCCTCGGCCCGTATAGTCGAATGTATACAAAGAAAGTAAGCAGGGAGTAAACTCATTTCCCGAACGATTTTTAAAATTATTTTTTCACCACTAAAACCCATGAGACTTGTAGTTTTAAAAATATTTTCATTTTTGATGAGACGCCGAATGAAAGCAGTTTAATCGCCGGCAACCGAAAACCCGCGATTTCCCGTAAATCCCGTATAGTCGAATGTATACAAAGAAAGTAAGCAGGGAGTAAACTCATTTCCCGAACGATTTTTAAAATTATTTTTTCACCACTAAAACCCATGAGACTTGTAGTTTTCAAAAATATTTTCATTTTTGATGAGACGCCGAATGAAAGCAGTTTAATCGCCGGCAACCGAAAACCCGCGATTTCCCGTAAATCCCGGATCGGCCCGTATAGTCGAATGTATACAAAGAAAGTAAGCAGGGAGTAAACTCATTTCCCGAACGATTTTTAAAATTATTTTTTCACCACTAAAACCCATGAGACTTGTAGTTTTCAAAAATATTTTCATTTTTGATGAGACGCCGAATGAAAGCAGTTTAATCGCCGGCAACCGAAAACCCGCGATTTCCCGTAAATCCCGGGCTCGGCCCGTATAGTCGAATGTATACAAAGAAAGTAAGCAGGGAGTAAACTCATTTCCCGAACGATTTTTAAAATTATTTTTTCACCACTAAAACCCATGAGACTTGTAGTTTTCAAAAATATTTTCATTTTTGATGAGACGCCGAATGAAAGCAGTTTAATCGCCGGCAACCGAAAACCCGCGATTTCCCGTAATTCCCGTATAGTCGAATGTATACAAAGAAAGTAAGCAGGGAGTAAACTCATTTCCCGAACGATTTTTAAAATTATTTTTTCACCACTAAAACCCATGAGACTTGTAGTTTTAAAAATATTTTCATTTTTGATGAGACGCCGAATGAAAGCAGTTTAATCGCCGGCAACCGAAAACCCGCGATTTCCCGTAAAATCCCCGTATAGTCGAATGTATACAAAGAAAGTAAGCAGGGAGTAAACTCATTTCCCGAACGATTTTTAAAATTATTTTTTCACCACTAAAACCCATGAGACTTGTAGTTTTCAAAAATATTTTCATTTTTGATGAGACGCCGAATGAAAGCAGTTTAATCGCCGGCAACCGAAAACCCGCGATTTCCCGTAAATCCCGGCTCGGCCCGTATAGTCGAATGTATACAAAGAAAGTAAGCAGGGAGTAAACTCATTTCCCGAACGATTTTTAAAATTATTTTTTCACCACTAAAACCCATGAGACTTGTAGTTTTCAAAAATATTTTCATTTTTGATGAGACGCCGAATGAAAGCAGTTTAATCGCCGGCAACCGAAAACCCGCGATTTCCCGTAAATCCCGGCCCGTATAGTCGAATGTATACAAAGAAAGTAAGCAGGGAGTAAACTCATTTCCCGAACGATTTTTAAAATTATTTTTTCACCACTAAAACCCATGAGACTTGTAGTTTTCAAAAATATTTTCATTTTTGATGAGACGCCGAATGAAAGCAGTTTAATCGCCGGCAACCGAAAACCCGCGATTTCCCGTAAATCCCGGTCGGCCCGTATAGTCGAATGTATACAAAGAAAGTAAGCAGGGAGTAAACTCATTTCCCGAACGATTTTTAAAATTATTTTTTCACCACTAAAACCCATGAGACTTGTAGTTTTCAAAAATATTTTCATTTTTGATGAGACGCCGAATGAAAGCAGTTTAATCGCCGGCAACCGAAAACCCGCGATTTCCCGTAAATCCCGTATAGTCGAATGTATACAAAGAAAGTAAGCAGGGAGTAAACTCATTTCCCGAACGATTTTTAAAATTATTTTTTCACCACTAAAACCCATGAGACTTGTAGTTTTCAAAAATATTTTCATTTTTGATGAGACGCCGAATGAAAGCAGTTTAATCGCCGGCAACCGAAAACCCGCGATTTCCCGTAAATATCCCGTATAGTCGAATGTATACAAAGAAAGTAAGCAGGGAGTAAACTCATTTCCCGAACGATTTTTAAAATTATTTTTTCACCACTAAAACCCATGAGACTTGTAGTTTTCAAAAATATTTTCATTTTTGATGAGACGCCGAATGAAAGCAGTTTAATCGCCGGCAACCGAAAACCCGCGATTTCCCGTAAATCCCGTATAGTCGAATGTATACAAAGAAAGTAAGCAGGGAGTAAACTCATTTCCCGAACGATTTTTAAAATTATTTTTTCACCACTAAAACCCATGAGACTTGTAGTTTTCAAAAATATTTTCATTTTTGATGAGACGCCGAATGAAAGCAGTTTAATCGCCGGCAACCGAAAACCCGCGATTTCCCGTAAATCCGGATCGTATAGTCGAATGTATACAAAGAAAGTAAGCAGGGAGTAAACTCATTTCCCGAACGATTTTTAAAATTATTTTTTCACCACTAAAACCCATGAGACTTGTAGTTTTCAAAAATATTTTCATTTTTGATGAGACGCCGAATGAAAGCAGTTTAATCGCCGGCAACCGAAAACCCGCGATTTCCCGTAAATCCCGTATAGTCGAATGTATACAAAGAAAGTAAGCAGGGAGTAAACTCATTTCCCGAACGATTTTTAAAATTATTTTTTCACCACTAAAACCCATGAGACTTGTAGTTTTCAAAAATATTTTCATTTTTGATGAGACGCCGAATGAAAGCAGTTTAATCGCCGGCAACCGAAAACCCGCGATTTCCCGTAAATCCCCGGCCGTATAGTCGAATGTATACAAAGAAAGTAAGCAGGGAGTAAACTCATTTCCCGAACGATTTTTAAAATTATTTTTTCACCACTAAAACCCATGAGACTTGTAGTTTTCAAAAATATTTTCATTTTTGATGAGACGCCGAATGAAAGCAGTTTAATCGCCGGCAACCGAAAACCCGCGATTTCCCGTAAATCCCGGATCGGCCCGTATAGTCGAATGTATACAAAGAAAGTAAGCAGGGAGTAAACTCATTTCCCGAACGATTTTTAAAATTATTTTTTCACCACTAAAACCCATGAGACTTGTAGTTTTCAAAAATATTTTCATTTTTGATGAGACGCCGAATGAAAGCAGTTTAATCGCCGGCAACCGAAAACCCGCGATTTCCCGTAAATCCCTCGGCCCGTATAGTCGAATGTATACAAAGAAAGTAAGCAGGGAGTAAACTCATTTCCCGAACGATTTTTAAAATTATTTTTTCACCACTAAAACCCATGAGACTTGTAGTTTTCAAAAATATTTTCATTTTTGATGAGACGCCGAATGAAAGCAGTTTAATCGCCGGCAACCGAAAACCCGCGATTTCCCGTAAATCCCGTATAGTCGAATGTATACAAAGAAAGTAAGCAGGGAGTAAACTCATTTCCCGAACGATTTTTAAAATTATTTTTTCACCACTAAAACCCATGAGACTTGTAGTTTTCAAAAATATTTTCATTTTTGATGAGACGCCGAATGAAAGCAGTTTAATCGCCGGCAACCGAAAACCCGCGATTTCCCGTAAATCCCGGATCGGCCCGTATAGTCGAATGTATACAAAGAAAGTAAGCAGGGAGTAAACTCATTTCCCGAACGATTTTTAAAATTATTTTTTCACCACTAAAACCCATGAGACTTGTAGTTTTCAAAAATATTTTCATTTTTGATGAGACGCCGAATGAAAGCAGTTTAATCGCCGGCAACCGAAAACCCGCGATTTCCCGTAAATCCTCCCGTATAGTCGAATGTATACAAAGAAAGTAAGCAGGGAGTAAACTCATTTCCCGAACGATTTTTAAAATTATTTTTTCACCACTAAAACCCATGAGACTTGTAGTTTTCAAAAATATTTTCATTTTTGATGAGACGCCGAATGAAAGCAGTTTAATCGCCGGCAACCGAAAACCCGCGATTTCCCGTAAATCCCGTATAGTCGAATGTATACAAAGAAAGTAAGCAGGGAGTAAACTCATTTCCCGAACGATTTTTAAAATTATTTTTTCACCACTAAAACCCATGAGACTTGTAGTTTTCAAAAATATTTTCATTTTTGATGAGACGCCGAATGAAAGCAGTTTAATCGCCGGCAACCGAAAACCCGCGATTTCCCGTAAATCCCGGCCCGTATAGTCGAATGTATACAAAGAAAGTAAGCAGGGAGTAAACTCATTTCCCGAACGATTTTTAAAATTATTTTTTCACCACTAAAACCCATGAGACTTGTAGTTTTCAAAAATATTTTCATTTTTGATGAGACGCCGAATGAAAGCAGTTTAATCGCCGGCAACCGAAAACCCGCGATTTCCCGTAAATCCCGGACTCGGCCCGTATAGTCGAATGTATACAAAGAAAGTAAGCAGGGAGTAAACTCATTTCCCGAACGATTTTTAAAATTATTTTTTCACCACTAAAACCCATGAGACTTGTAGTTTTCAAAAATATTTTCATTTTTGATGAGACGCCGAATGAAAGCAGTTTAATCGCCGGCAACCGAAAACCCGCGATTTCCCGTAAATCCTCCCGTATAGTCGAATGTATACAAAGAAAGTCAGGGAGTAAACTCATTTCCCGAACGATTTTTAAAATTATTTTTTCACCACTAAAACCCATGAGACTTGTAGTTTTCAAAAATATTTTCATTTTTGATGAGACGCCGAATGAAAGCAGTTTAATCGCCGGCAACCGAAAACCCGCGATTTCCCGTAAATCGGCCCGTATAGTCGAATGTATACAAAGAAAGTAAGCAGGGAGTAAACTCATTTCCCGAACGATTTTTAAAATTATTTTTTCACCACTAAAACCCATGAGACTTGTAGTTTTCAAAAATATTTTCATTTTTGATGAGACGCCGAATGAAAGCAGTTTAATCGCCGGCAACCGAAAACCCGCGATTTCCCGTAAATCCCGTATAGTCGAATGTATACAAAGAAAGTAAGCAGGGAGTAAACTCATTTCCCGAACGATTTTTAAAATTATTTTTTCACCACTAAAACCCATGAGACTTGTAGTTTTCAAAAATATTTTCATTTTTGATGAGACGCCGAATGAAAGCAGTTTAATCGCCGGCAACCGAAAACCCGCGATTTCCCGTAAATCCAATCGGCCCGTATAGTCGAATGTATACAAAGAAAGTAAGCAGGGAGTAAACTCATTTCCCGAACGATTTTTAAAATTATTTTTTCACCACTAAAACCCATGAGACTTGTAGTTTTCAAAAATATTTTCATTTTTGATGAGACGCCGAATGAAAGCAGTTTAATCGCCGGCAACCGAAAACCCGCGATTTCCCGTAAATCCCGTATAGTCGAATGTATACAAAGAAAGTAAGCAGGGAGTAAACTCATTTCCCGAACGATTTTTAAAATTATTTTTTCACCACTAAAACCCATGAGACTTGTAGTTTTCAAAAATATTTTCATTTTTGATGAGACGCCGAATGAAAGCAGTTTAATCGCCGGCAACCGAAAACCCGCGATTTCCCGTAAATCCCGGTCGGCCCGTATAGTCGAATGTATACAAAGAAAGTAAGCAGGGAGTAAACTCATTTCCCGAACGATTTTTAAAATTATTTTTTCACCACTAAAACCCATGAGACTTGTAGTTTTCAAAAATATTTTCATTTTTGATGAGACGCCGAATGAAAGCAGTTTAATCGCCGGCAACCGAAAACCCGCGATTTCCCGTAAATCCCGTATAGTCGAATGTATACAAAGAAAGTAAGCAGGGAGTAAACTCATTTCCCGAACGATTTTTAAAATTATTTTTTCACCACTAAAACCCATGAGACTTGTAGTTTTCAAAAATATTTTCATTTTTGATGAGACGCCGAATGAAAGCAGTTTAATCGCCGGCAACCGAAAACCCGCGATTTCCCGTAAATCCCATCGGCCGTATAGTCGAATGTATACAAAGAAAGTAGCAGGGAGTAAACTCATTTCCCGAACGATTTTTAAAATTATTTTTTCACCACTAAAACCCATGAGACTTGTAGTTTTCAAAAATATTTTCATTTTTGATGAGACGCCGAATGAAAGCAGTTTAATCGCCGGCAACCGAAAACCCGCGATTTCCCGTAAATCCCGTATAGTCGAATGTATACAAAGAAAGTAAGCAGGGAGTAAACTCATTTCCCGAACGATTTTTAAAATTATTTTTTCACCACTAAAACCCATGAGACTTGTAGTTTTCAAAAATATTTTCATTTTTGATGAGACGCCGAATGAAAGCAGTTTAATCGCCGGCAACCGAAAACCCGCGATTTCCCGTAAATCCCGGATCGGCCCGTATAGTCGAATGTATACAAAGAAAGTAAGCAGGGAGTAAACTCATTTCCCGAACGATTTTTAAAATTATTTTTTCACCACTAAAACCCATGAGACTTGTAGTTTTCAAAAATATTTTCATTTTTGATGAGACGCCGAATGAAAGCAGTTTAATCGCCGGCAACCGAAAACCCGCGATTTCCCGTAAATCCCTCGGCCCGTATAGTCGAATGTATACAAAGAAAGTAAGCAGGGAGTAAACTCATTTCCCGAACGATTTTTAAAATTATTTTTTCACCACTAAAACCCATGAGACTTGTAGTTTTCAAAAATATTTTCATTTTTGATGAGACGCCGAATGAAAGCAGTTTAATCGCCGGCAACCGAAAACCCGCGATTTCCCGTAAATCCCGTATAGTCGAATGTATACAAAGAAAGTAAGCAGGGAGTAAACTCATTTCCCGAACGATTTTTAAAATTATTTTTTCACCACTAAAACCCATGAGACTTGTAGTTTTCAAAAATATTTTCATTTTTGATGAGACGCCGAATGAAAGCAGTTTAATCGCCGGCAACCGAAAACCCGCGATTTCCCGTAAATCCCGGATCGGCCCGTATAGTCGAATGTATACAAAGAAAGTAAGCAGGGAGTAAACTCATTTCCCGAACGATTTTTAAAATTATTTTTTCACCACTAAAACCCATGAGACTTGTAGTTTTCAAAAATATTTTCATTTTTGATGAGACGCCGAATGAAAGCAGTTTAATCGCCGGCAACCGAAAACCCGCGATTTCCCGTAAATCCCTCGGCCCGTATAGTCGAATGTATACAAAGAAAGTAAGCAGGGAGTAAACTCATTTCCCGAACGATTTTTAAAATTATTTTTTCACCACTAAAACCCATGAGACTTGTAGTTTTCAAAAATATTTTCATTTTTGATGAGACGCCGAATGAAAGCAGTTTAATCGCCGGCAACCGAAAACCCGCGATTTCCCGTAAATCCTCGGTATAGTCGAATGTATACAAAGAAAGTAAGCAGGGAGTAAACTCATTTCCCGAACGATTTTTAAAATTATTTTTTCACCACTAAAACCCATGAGACTTGTAGTTTTAAAATATATTTTCATTTTTGATGAGACGCCGAATGAAAGCAGTTTAATCGCCGGCAACCGAAAACCCGCGATTTCCCGTAAATCCCGGCTCGGCCCGTATAGTCGAATGTATACAAAGAAAGTAAGCAGGCAGTAAACTCATTTCCCGAACGATTTTTAAAATTATTTTTTCACCACTAAAACCCATGAGACTTGTAGTTTTCAAAAATATTTTCATTTTTGATGAGACGCCGAATGAAAGCAGTTTAATCGCCGGCAACCGAAAACCCGCGATTTCCCGTAAATTCGGCCCGTATAGTCGAATGTATACAAAGAAAGTAAGCAGGGAGTAAACTCATTTCCCGAACGATTTTTAAAATTATTTTTTCACCACTAAAACCCATGAGACTTGTAGTTTTCAAAAATATTTTCATTTTTGATGAGACGCCGAATGAAAGCAGTTTAATCGCCGGCAACCGAAAACCCGCGATTTCCCGTAAATCCTCGGCCCGTATAGTCGAATGTATACAAAGAAAGTAAGCAGGGAGTAAACTCATTTCCCGAACGATTTTTAAAATTATTTTTTCACCACTAAAACCCATGAGACTTGTAGTTTTCAAAAATATTTTCATTTTTGATGAGACGCCGAATGAAAGCAGTTTAATCGCCGGCAACCGAAAACCCGCGATTTCCCGTAAATCCCGGATCCCGTATAGTCGAATGTATACAAAGAAAGTAAGCAGGGAGTAAACTCATTTCCCGAACGATTTTTAAAATTATTTTTTCACCACTAAAACCCATGAGACTTGTAGTTTTAAAAATATTTTCATTTTTGATGAGACGCCGAATGAAAGCAGTTTAATCGCCGGCAACCGAAAACCCGCGATTTCCCGTAAATCCGGCTCCCGTATAGTCGAATGTATACAAAGAAAGTAAGCAGGGAGTAAACTCATTTCCCGAACGATTTTTAAAATTATTTTTTCACCACTAAAACCCATGAGACTTGTAGTTTTCAAAAATATTTTCATTTTTGATGAGACGCCGAATGAAAGCAGTTTAATCGCCGGCAACCGAAAACCCGCGATTTCCCGTAATATCCCGTATAGTCGAATGTATACAAAGAAAGTAAGCAGGGAGTAAACTCATTTCCCGAACGATTTTTAAAATTATTTTTTCACCACTAAAACCCATGAGACTTGTAGTTTTCAAAAATATTTTCATTTTTGATGAGACGCCGAATGAAAGCAGTTTAATCGCCGGCAACCGAAAACCCGCGATTTCCCGTAAATCCCGGCTCGGCCCGTATAGTCGAATGTATACAAAGAAAGTAAGCAGGGAGTAAACTCATTTCCCGAACGATTTTTAAAATTATTTTTTCACCACTAAAACCCATGAGACTTGTAGTTTTCAAAAATATTTTCATTTTTGATGAGACGCCGAATGAAAGCAGTTTAATCGCCGGCAACCGAAAACCCGCGATTTCCCGTAAATCCCGTATAGTCGAATGTATACAAAGAAAGTAAGCAGGGAGTAAACTCATTTCCCGAACGATTTTTAAAATTATTTTTTCACCACTAAAACCCATGAGACTTGTAGTTTTCAAAAATATTTTCATTTTTGATGAGACGCCGAATGAAAGCAGTTTAATCGCCGGCAACCGAAAACCCGCGATTTCCCGTAAATCCCATCGGCCCGTATAGTCGAATGTATACAAAGAAAGTAAGCAGGGAGTAAACTCATTTCCCGAACGATTTTTAAAATTATTTTTTCACCACTAAAACCCATGAGACTTGTAGTTTTCAAAAATATTTTCATTTTTGATGAGACGCCGAATGAAAGCAGTTTAATCGCCGGCAACCGAAAACCCGCGATTTCCCGTAAATCCCGTATAGTCGAATGTATACAAAGAAAGTAAGCAGGGAGTAAACTCATTTCCCGAACGATTTTTAAAATTATTTTTTCACCACTAAAACCCATGAGACTTGTAGTTTTCAAAAATATTTTCATTTTTGATGAGACGCCGAATGAAAGCAGTTTAATCGCCGGCAACCGAAAACCCGCGATTTCCCGTAAATCCCGGATCGGTATAGTCGAATGTATACAAAGAAAGTAAGCAGGGAGTAAACTCATTTCCCGAACGATTTTTAAAATTATTTTTTCACCACTAAAACCCATGAGACTTGTAGTTTTCAAAAATATTTTCATTTTTGATGAGACGCCGAATGAAAGCAGTTTAATCGCCGGCAACCGAAAACCCGCGATTTCCCGTAAATCCCGTATAGTCGAATGTATACAAAGAAAGTAAGCAGGGAGTAAACTCATTTCCCGAACGATTTTTAAAATTATTTTTTCACCACTAAAACCCATGAGACTTGTAGTTTTCAAAAATATTTTCATTTTTGATGAGACGCCGAATGAAAGCAGTTTAATCGCCGGCAACCGAAAACCCGCGATTTCCCGTAAATCCCGCTATAGTCGAATGTATACAAAGAAAGTAAGCAGGGAGTAAACTCATTTCCCGAACGATTTTTAAAATTATTTTTTCACCACTAAAACCCATGAGACTTGTAGTTTTCAAAAATATTTTCATTTTTGATGAGACGCCGAATGAAAGCAGTTTAATCGCCGGCAACCGAAAACCCGCGATTTCCCGTAAATCCCGTATAGTCGAATGTATACAAAGAAAGTAAGCAGGGAGTAAACTCATTTCCCGAACGATTTTTAAAATTATTTTTTCACCACTAAAACCCATGAGACTTGTAGTTTTCAAAAATATTTTCATTTTTGATGAGACGCCGAATGAAAGCAGTTTAATCGCCGGCAACCGAAAACCCGCGATTTCCCGTAAATCCCATCCCGTATAGTCGAATGTATACAAAGAAAGTAAGCAGGGAGTAAACTCATTTCCCGAACGATTTTTAAAATTATTTTTTCACCACTAAAACCCATGAGACTTGTAGTTTTCAAAAATATTTTCATTTTTGATGAGACGCCGAATGAAAGCAGTTTAATCGCCGGCAACCGAAAACCCGCGATTTCCCGTAAATCCCTCCGTATAGTCGAATGTATACAAAGAAAGTAAGCAGGGAGTAAACTCATTTCCCGAACGATTTTTAAAATTATTTTTTCACCACTAAAACCCATGAGACTTGTAGTTTTCAAAAATATTTTCATTTTTGATGAGACGCCGAATGAAAGCAGTTTAATCGCCGGCAACCGAAAACCCGCGATTTCCCGTAAATCCCGTATAGTCGAATGTATACAAAGAAAGTAAGCAGGGAGTAAACTCATTTCCCGAACGATTTTTAAAATTATTTTTTCACCACTAAAACCCATGAGACTTGTAGTTTTCAAAAATATTTTCATTTTTGATGAGACGCCGAATGAAAGCAGTTTAATCGCCGGCAACCGAAAACCCGCGATTTCCCGTAAATCCCGGATCGGCCCGTATAGTCGAATGTATACAAAGAAAGTAAGCAGGAGTAAACTCATTTCCCGAACGATTTTTAAAATTATTTTTTCACCACTAAAACCCATGAGACTTGTAGTTTTCAAAAATATTTTCATTTTTGATGAGACGCCGAATGAAAGCAGTTTAATCGCCGGCAACCGAAAACCCGCGATTTCCCGTAAATCCCGTATAGTCGAATGTATACAAAGAAAGTAAGCAGGGAGTAAACTCATTTCCCGAACGATTTTTAAAATTATTTTTTCACCACTAAAACCCATGAGACTTGTAGTTTTCAAAAATATTTTCATTTTTGATGAGACGCCGAATGAAAGCAGTTTAATCGCCGGCAACCGAAAACCCGCGATTTCCCGTAAATCCCGTATAGTCGAATGTATACAAAGAAAGTAAGCAGGGAGTAAACTCATTTCCCGAACGATTTTTAAAATTATTTTTTCACCACTAAAACCCATGAGACTTGTAGTTTTCAAAAATATTTTCATTTTTGATGAGACGCCGAATGAAAGCAGTTTAATCGCCGGCAACCGAAAACCCGCGATTTCCCGTAAATCCCGTATAGTCGAATGTATACAAAGAAAGTAAGCAGGGAGTAAACTCATTTCCCGAACGATTTTTAAAATTATTTTTTCACCACTAAAACCCATGAGACTTGTAGTTTTAAAAATATTTTCATTTTTGATGAGACGCCGAATGAAAGCAGTTTAATCGCCGGCAACCGAAAACCCGCGATTTCCCGTAAATCCCGGATCGGCCCGTATAGTCGAATGTATACAAAGAAAGTAAGCAGGGAGTAAACTCATTTCCCGAACGATTTTTAAAATTATTTTTTCACCACTAAAACCCATGAGACTTGTAGTTTTCAAAAATATTTTCATTTTTGATGAGACGCCGAATGAAAGCAGTTTAATCGCCGGCAACCGAAAACCCGCGATTTCCCGTAAATCCGCTCCGTATAGTCGAATGTATACAAAGAAAGTAAGCAGGGAGTAAACTCATTTCCCGAACGTTTTTAAAATTATTTTTTCACCACTAAAACCCATGAGACTTGTAGTTTTCAAAAATATTTTCATTTTTGATGAGACGCCGAATGAAAGCAGTTTAATCGCCGGCAACCGAAAACCCGCGATTTCCCGTAAATCCCGATCGGCCCGTATAGTCGAATGTATACAAAGAAAGTAAGCAGGGAGTAAACTCATTTCCCGAACGATTTTTAAAATTATTTTTTCACCACTAAAACCCATGAGACTTGTAGTTTTCAAAAATATTTTCATTTTTGATGAGACGCCGAATGAAAGCAGTTTAATCGCCGGCAACCGAAAACCCGCGATTTCCCGTAAATCCCATCCCGTATAGTCGAATGTATACAAAGAAAGTAAGCAGGGAGTAAACTCATTTCCCGAACGATTTTTAAAATTATTTTTTCACCACTAAAACCCATGAGACTTGTAGTTTTCAAAAATATTTTCATTTTTGATGAGACGCCGAATGAAAGCAGTTTAATCGCCGGCAACCGAAAACCCGCGATTTCCCGTAAATCCCGTATAGTCGAATGTATACAAAGAAAGTAAGCAGGGAGTAAACTCATTTCCCGAACGATTTTTAAAATTATTTTTTCACCACTAAAACCCATGAGACTTGTAGTTTTCAAAAATATTTTCATTTTTGATGAGACGCCGAATGAAAGCAGTTTAATCGCCGGCAACCGAAAACCCGCGATTTCCCGTAAATCCGGATCGGCCCGTATAGTCGAATGTATACAAAGAAAGTAAGCAGGGAGTAAACTCATTTCCCGAACGATTTTTAAAATTATTTTTTCACCACTAAAACCCATGAGACTTGTAGTTTTCAAAAATATTTTCATTTTTGATGAGACGCCGAATGAAAGCAGTTTAATCGCCGGCAACCGAAAACCCGCGATTTCCCGTAAATCCATCGGCCCGTATAGTCGAATGTATACAAAGAAAGTAAGCAGGGAGTAAACTCATTTCCCGAACGATTTTTAAAATTATTTTTTCACCACTAAAACCCATGAGACTTGTAGTTTTCAAAAATATTTTCATTTTTGATGAGACGCCGAATGAAAGCAGTTTAATCGCCGGCAACCGAAAACCCGCGATTTCCCGTAAATCCCGTATAGTCGAATGTATACAAAGAAAGTAAGCAGGGAGTAAACTCATTTCCCGAACGATTTTTAAAATTATTTTTTCACCACTAAAACCCATGAGACTTGTAGTTTTCAAAAATATTTTCATTTTTGATGAGACGCCGAATGAAAGCAGTTTAATCGCCGGCAACCGAAAACCCGCGATTTCCCGTAAATCCCGGATCCCGTATAGTCGAATGTATACAAAGAAAGTAAGCAGGGAGTAAACTCATTTCCCGAACGATTTTTAAAATTATTTTTTCACCACTAAAACCCATGAGACTTGTAGTTTTAAAAATATTTTCATTTTTGATGAGACGCCGAATGAAAGCAGTTTAATCGCCGGCAACCGAAAACCCGCGATTTCCCGTAAATCCCGTATAGTCGAATGTATACAAAGAAAGTAAGCAGGGAGTAAACTCATTTCCCGAACGATTTTTAAAATTATTTTTTCACCACTAAAACCCATGAGACTTGTAGTTTTCAAAAATATTTTCATTTTTGATGAGACGCCGAATGAAAGCAGTTTAATCGCCGGCAACCGAAAACCCGCGATTTCCCGTAAATCCCGGATCGGCCCGTATAGTCGAATGTATACAAAGAAAGTAAGCAGGGAGTAAACTCATTTCCCGAACGATTTTTAAAATTATTTTTTCACCACTAAAACCCATGAGACTTGTAGTTTTCAAAAATATTTTCATTTTTGATGAGACGCCGAATGAAAGCAGTTTAATCGCCGGCAACCGAAAACCCGCGATTTCCCGTAAATCCCCCGTATAGTCGAATGTATACAAAGAAAGTAAGCAGGGAGTAAACTCATTTCCCGAACGATTTTTAAAATTATTTTTTCACCACTAAAACCCATGAGACTTGTAGTTTTAAAAATATTTTCATTTTTGATGAGACGCCGAATGAAAGCAGTTTAATCGCCGGCAACCGAAAACCCGCGATTTCCCGTAAATCCGTATAGTCGAATGTATACAAAGAAAGTAAGCAGGGAGTAAACTCATTTCCCGAACGATTTTTAAAATTATTTTTTCACCACTAAAACCCATGAGACTTGTAGTTTTCAAAAATATTTTCATTTTTGATGAGACGCCGAATGAAAGCAGTTTAATCGCCGGCAACCGAAAACCCGCGATTTCCCGTAAATCCCGATCGGCCCGTATAGTCGAATGTATACAAAGAAAGTAAGCAGGGAGTAAACTCATTTCCCGAACGATTTTTAAAATTTTTTTTCACCACTAAAACCCATGAGACTTGTAGTTTTCAAAAATATTTTCATTTTTGATGAGACGCCGAATGAAAGCAGTTTAATCGCCGGCAACCGAAAACCCGCGATTTCCCGTAAATCCATCCCGTATAGTCGAATGTATACAAAGAAAGTAAGCAGGGAGTAAACTCATTTCCCGAACGATTTTTAAAATTATTTTTTCACCACTAAAACCCATGAGACTTGTAGTTTTCAAAAATATTTTCATTTTTGATGAGACGCCGAATGAAAGCAGTTTAATCGCCGGCAACCGAAAACCCGCGATTTCCCGTAAATCCCGTATAGTCGAATGTATACAAAGAAAGTAAGCAGGGAGTAAACTCATTTCCCGAACGATTTTTAAAATTATTTTTTCACCACTAAAACCCATGAGACTTGTAGTTTTCAAAAATATTTTCATTTTTGATGAGACGCCGAATGAAAGCAGTTTAATCGCCGGCAACCGAAAACCCGCGATTTCCCGTAAATCCCGGATCGGCGTATAGTCGAATGTATACAAAGAAAGTAAGCAGGAGTAAACTCATTTCCCGAACGATTTTTAAAATTATTTTTTCACCACTAAAACCCATGAGACTTGTAGTTTTAAAAATATTTTCATTTTTGATGAGACGCCGAATGAAAGCAGTTTAATCGCCGGCAACCGAAAACCCGCGATTTCCCGTAAATCCCGTATAGTCGAATGTATACAAAGAAAGTAAGCAGGGAGTAAACTCATTTCCCGAACGATTTTTAAAATTATTTTTTCACCACTAAAACCCATGAGACTTGTAGTTTTCAAAAATATTTTCATTTTTGATGAGACGCCGAATGAAAGCAGTTTAATCGCCGGCAACCGAAAACCCGCGATTTCCCGTAAATATCCCGTATAGTCGAATGTATACAAAGAAAGTAAGCAGGAGTAAACTCATTTCCCGAACGATTTTTAAAATTATTTTTTCACCACTAAAACCCATGAGACTTGTAGTTTTAAAAATATTTTCATTTTTGATGAGACGCCGAATGAAAGCAGTTTAATCGCCGGCAACCGAAAACCCGCGATTTCCCGTAAATCCCGTATAGTCGAATGTATACAAAGAAAGTAAGCAGGGAGTAAACTCATTTCCCGAACGATTTTTAAAATTATTTTTTCACCACTAAAACCCATGAGACTTGTAGTTTTCAAAAATATTTTCATTTTTGATGAGACGCCGAATGAAAGCAGTTTAATCGCCGGCAACCGAAAACCCGCGATTTCCCGTAAATCCCGGATCGGCCGTATAGTCGAATGTATACAAAGAAAGTAAGCAGGGAGTAAACTCATTTCCCGAACGATTTTTAAAATTATTTTTTCACCACTAAAACCCATGAGACTTGTAGTTTTCAAAAATATTTTCATTTTTGATGAGACGCCGAATGAAAGCAGTTTAATCGCCGGCAACCGAAAACCCGCGATTTCCCGTAAATCCCGTATAGTCGAATGTATACAAAGAAAGTAAGCAGGGAGTAAACTCATTTCCCGAACGATTTTTAAAATTATTTTTTCACCACTAAAACCCATGAGACTTGTAGTTTTCAAAAATATTTTCATTTTTGATGAGACGCCGAATGAAAGCAGTTTAATCGCCGGCAACCGAAAACCCGCGATTTCCCGTAAATATCGGCCCGTATAGTCGAATGTATACAAAGAAAGTAAGCAGGGAGTAAACTCATTTCCCGAACGATTTTTAAAATTATTTTTTCACCACTAAAACCCATGAGACTTGTAGTTTTCAAAAATATTTTCATTTTTGATGAGACGCCGAATGAAAGCAGTTTAATCGCCGGCAACCGAAAACCCGCGATTTCCCGTAAATCCCGTATAGTCGAATGTATACAAAGAAAGTAAGCAGGGAGTAAACTCATTTCCCGAACGATTTTTAAAATTATTTTTTCACCACTAAAACCCATGAGACTTGTAGTTTTCAAAAATATTTTCATTTTTGATGAGACGCCGAATGAAAGCAGTTTAATCGCCGGCAACCGAAAACCCGCGATTTCCCGTAAATCCCGTATAGTCGAATGTATACAAAGAAAGTAAGCAGGGAGTAAACTCATTTCCCGAACGATTTTTAAAATTATTTTTTCACCACTAAAACCCATGAGACTTGTAGTTTTCAAAAATATTTTCATTTTTGATGAGACGCCGAATGAAAGCAGTTTAATCGCCGGCAACCGAAAACCCGCGATTTCCCGTAAATCCCGTATAGTCGAATGTATACAAAGAAAGTAAGCAGGAGTAAACTCATTTCCCGAACGATTTTTAAAATTATTTTTTCACCACTAAAACCCATGAGACTTGTAGTTTTCAAAAATATTTTCATTTTTGATGAGACGCCGAATGAAAGCAGTTTAATCGCCGGCAACCGAAAACCCGCGATTTCCCGTAAATCCCGGATCGGCCCGTATAGTCGAATGTATACAAAGAAAGTAAGCAGGGAGTAAACTCATTTCCCGAACGATTTTTAAAATTATTTTTTCACCACTAAAACCCATGAGACTTGTAGTTTTCAAAAATATTTTCATTTTTGATGAGACGCCGAATGAAAGCAGTTTAATCGCCGGCAACCGAAAACCCGCGATTTCCCGTAAATCCCATCCGTATAGTCGAATGTATACAAAGAAAGTAAGCAGGGAGTAAACTCATTTCCCGAACGATTTTTAAAATTATTTTTTCACCACTAAAACCCATGAGACTTGTAGTTTTCAAAAATATTTTCATTTTTGATGAGACGCCGAATGAAAGCAGTTTAATCGCCGGCAACCGAAAACCCGCGATTTCCCGTAAATCCCGTATAGTCGAATGTATACAAAGAAAGTAAGCAGGGAGTAAACTCATTTCCCGAACGATTTTTAAAATTATTTTTTCACCACTAAAACCCATGAGACTTGTAGTTTTCAAAAATATTTTCATTTTTGATGAGACGCCGAATGAAAGCAGTTTAATCGCCGGCAACCGAAAACCCGCGATTTCCCGTAAATCCCATCCCGTATAGTCGAATGTATACAAAGAAAGTAAGCAGGGAGTAAACTCATTTCCCGAACGATTTTTAAAATTATTTTTTCACCACTAAAACCCATGAGACTTGTAGTTTTAAAAATATTTTCATTTTTGATGAGACGCCGAATGAAAGCAGTTTAATCGCCGGCAACCGAAAACCCGCGATTTCCCGTAAATCGTATAGTCGAATGTATACAAAGAAAGTAAGCAGGGAGTAAACTCATTTCCCGAACGATTTTTAAAATTATTTTTTCACCACTAAAACCCATGAGACTTGTAGTTTTAAAAATATTTTCATTTTTGATGAGACGCCGAATGAAAGCAGTTTAATCGCCGGCAACCGAAAACCCGCGATTTCCCGTAAATCCGTATAGTCGAATGTATACAAAGAAAGTAAGCAGGGAGTAAACTCATTTCCCGAACGATTTTTAAAATTATTTTTTCACCACTAAAACCCATGAGACTTGTAGTTTTCAAAAATATTTTCATTTTTGATGAGACGCCGAATGAAAGCAGTTTAATCGCCGGCAACCGAAAACCCGCGATTTCCCGTAAATCCCGGATCGGCCCGTATAGTCGAATGTATACAAAGAAAGTAAGCAGGGAGTAAACTCATTTCCCGAACGATTTTTAAAATTATTTTTTCACCACTAAAACCCATGAGACTTGTAGTTTTCAAAAATATTTTCATTTTTGATGAGACGCCGAATGAAAGCAGTTTAATCGCCGGCAACCGAAAACCCGCGATTTCCCGTAAATCCCGTATAGTCGAATGTATACAAAGAAAGTAAGCAGGAGTAAACTCATTTCCCGAACGATTTTTAAAATTATTTTTTCACCACTAAAACCCATGAGACTTGTAGTTTTCAAAAATATTTTCATTTTTGATGAGACGCCGAATGAAAGCAGTTTAATCGCCGGCAACCGAAAACCCGCGATTTCCCGTAAATCCCGGATCGGCCCGTATAGTCGAATGTATACAAAGAAAGTAAGCAGGGAGTAAACTCATTTCCCGAACGATTTTTAAAATTATTTTTTCACCACTAAAACCCATGAGACTTGTAGTTTTCAAAAATATTTTCATTTTTGATGAGACGCCGAATGAAAGCAGTTTAATCGCCGGCAACCGAAAACCCGCGATTTCCCGTAAATCCCATCCCGTATAGTCGAATGTATACAAAGAAAGTAAGCAGGGAGTAAACTCATTTCCCGAACGATTTTTAAAATTATTTTTTCACCACTAAAACCCATGAGACTTGTAGTTTTCAAAAATATTTTCATTTTTGATGAGACGCCGAATGAAAGCAGTTTAATCGCCGGCAACCGAAAACCCGCGATTTCCCGTAAATCCCGGATCGGCCCGTATAGTCGAATGTATACAAAGAAAGTAAGCAGGAGTAAACTCATTTCCCGAACGATTTTTAAAATTATTTTTTCACCACTAAAACCCATGAGACTTGTAGTTTTCAAAAATATTTTCATTTTTGATGAGACGCCGAATGAAAGCAGTTTAATCGCCGGCAACCGAAAACCCGCGATTTCCCGTAAATATCCGTATAGTCGAATGTATACAAAGAAAGTAAGCAGGGAGTAAACTCATTTCCCGAACGATTTTTAAAATTATTTTTTCACCACTAAAACCCATGAGACTTGTAGTTTTCAAAAATATTTTCATTTTTGATGAGACGCCGAATGAAAGCAGTTTAATCGCCGGCAACCGAAAACCCGCGATTTCCCGTAAATCCCGTATAGTCGAATGTATACAAAGAAAGTAAGCAGGAGTAAACTCATTTCCCGAACGATTTTTAAAATTATTTTTTCACCACTAAAACCCATGAGACTTGTAGTTTTCAAAAATATTTTCATTTTTGATGAGACGCCGAATGAAAGAGTTTAATCGCCGGAAAACCCGCGATTTCCCGTA
>JASGCC010003023.1:0-25625 GCA_030067915.1 Hydractinia echinata | reverse complement strand
ATTTAAAAATTTAGATAAATAAGTCATTTTTTACTGTGGGACCAATCCTAGCCGTTAGCGCGCGCTGAAGAAATAGAGACAGTTTCAAAAACTACATTTCATTGACTTTCTAACGGTATCAATCCGTTTGAGTTACAACGGTTGCGTCACATATTCGTACCAACATGTATTTAGCGATATTTTTCTGATATTACTAGGTTGCATCGCTTTTAACAGTGAAACGATTGACTGTGGGACTTAATTGAACTGATTTTGGACTTTGACCTTATAAATGTGATAAATGAGACAATTGGACTCCAAGAAATAACATTCTTCTTAATTTGACATGATTGCTGGAACTCAGCATTACACTGGGCGCTGTGGTAGCGCTTTATTTAAAAATTTAGATAAATAAGTCATTTTTACTGTGGGACCAATCCTAGCCGTTAGCGCGCGCTGAAGAAATAGAGACAGTTTCAAAAACTACATTTCATTGACTTTCTAACGGTATCAGTCCGTTTGAGTTACAACGGTTGCGTCACATATTCGTACCAACATGTATTTAGCGATATTTTTCTGATATTACTAGGTTGCATCGCTTTTAACAGTGAAACGATTGACTGTGGGACTTAATTGAACTGATTTTGGACTTTGACCTTATAAATGTGATAAATGAGACAATTGGACTCCAAGAAATAACATTCTTCTTAATTTGACATGATTGCTGGAACTCAGCAATTACACTGGGCGCTGTGGTAGCGCTTTATTTAAAAATTTAGATAAATAAGTCATTTTTTACTGTGGGACCAATCCTAGCCGTTAGCGCGCGCTGAAGAAATAGAGACAGTTTCAAAAACTACATTTCATTGACTTTCTAACGGTATCAGTCCGTTTGAGTTACAACGGTTGCGTCACATATTCGTACCAACATGTATTTAGCGATATTTTTCTGATATTACTAGGTTGCATCGCTTTTAACAGTGAAACGATTGACTGTGGGACTTAATTGAACTGATTTTGGACTTTGACCTTATAAATGTGATAAATGAGACAATTGGACTCCAAGAAATAACATTCTTCTTAATTTGACATGATTGCTGGAACTCAGCAATTACACTGGGCGCTGTGGTAGCGCTTTATTTAAAAATTTAGATAAATAAGTCATTTTTACTGTGGGACCAATCCTAGCCGTTAGCGCGCGCTGAAGAAATAGAGACAGTTTCAAAAACTACATTTCATTGACTTTCTAACGGTATCAGTCCGTTTGAGTTACAACGGTTGCGTCACATATTCGTACCAACATGTATTTAGCGATATTTTTCTGATATTACTAGGTTGCATCGCTTTTAACAGTGAAACGATTGACTGTGGGACTTAATTGAACTGATTTTGGACTTTGACCTTATAAATGTGATAAATGAGACAATTGGACTCCAAGAAATAACATTCTTCTTAATTTGACATGATTGCTGGAACTCAGCATTACACTGGGCGCTGTGGTAGCGCTTTATTTAAAAATTTAGATAAATAAGTCATTTTTTACTGTGGGACCAATCCTAGCCGTTAGCGCGCGCTGAAGAAATAGAGACAGTTTCAAAAACTACATTTCATTGACTTTCTAACGGTATCAGTCCGTTTGAGTTACAACGGTTGCGTCACATATTCGTACCAACATGTATTTAGCGATATTTTTCTGATATTACTAGGTTGCATCGCTTTTAACAGTGAAACGATTGACTGTGGGACTTAATTGAACTGATTTTGGACTTTGACCTTATAAATGTGATAAATGAGACAATTGGACTCCAAGAAATAACATTCTTCTTAATTTGACATGATTGCTGGAACTCAGCGATTACACTGGGCGCTGTGGTAGCGCTTTATTTAAAAATTTAGATAAATAAGTCATTTTTTACTGTGGGACCAATCCTAGCCGTTAGCGCGCGCTGAAGAAATAGAGACAGTTTCAAAAACTACATTTCATTGACTTTCTAACGGTATCAGTCCGTTTGAGTTACAACGGTTGCGTCACATATTCGTACCAACATGTATTTAGCGATATTTTTCTGATATTACTAGGTTGCATCGCTTTTAACAGTGAAACGATTGACTGTGGGACTTAATTGAACTGATTTTGGACTTTGACCTTATAAATGTGATAAATGAGACAATTGGACTCCAAGAAATAACATTCTTCTTAATTTGACATGATTGCTGGAACTCAGCATTACACTGGGCGCTGTGGTAGCGCTTTATTTAAAAATTTAGATAAATAAGTCATTTTTTACTGTGGGACCAATCCTAGCCGTTAGCGCGCGCTGAAGAAATAGAGACAGTTTCAAAAACTACATTTCATTGACTTTCTAACGGTATCAGTCCGTTTGAGTTACAACGGTTGCGTCACATATTCGTACCAACATGTATTTAGCGATATTTTTCTGATATTACTAGGTTGCATCGCTTTTAACAGTGAAACGATTGACTGTGGGACTTAATTGAACTGATTTTGGACTTTGACCTTATAAATGTGATAAATGAGACAATTGGACTCCAAGAAATAACATTCTTCTTAATTTGACATGATTGCTGGAACTCAGCGATTACACTGGGCGCTGTGGTAGCGCTTTATTTAAAAATTTAGATAAATAAGTCATTTTTACTGTGGGACCAATCCTAGCCGTTAGCGCGCGCTGAAGAAATAGAGACAGTTTCAAAAACTACATTTCATTGACTTTCTAACGGTATCAGTCCGTTTGAGTTACAACGGTTGCGTCACATATTCGTACCAACATGTATTTAGCGATATTTTTCTGATATTACTAGGTTGCATCGCTTTTAACAGTGAAACGATTGACTGTGGGACTTAATTGAACTGATTTTGGACTTTGACCTTATAAATGTGATAAATGAGACAATTGGACTCCAAGAAATAACATTCTTCTTAATTTGACATGATTGCTGGAACTCAGCGATTACACTGGGCGCTGTGGTAGCGCTTTATTTAAAAATTTAGATAAATAAGTCATTTTTACTGTGGGACCAATCCTAGCCGTTAGCGCGCGCTGAAGAAATAGAGACAGTTTCAAAAACTACATTTCATTGACTTTCTAACGGTATCAATCCGTTTGAGTTACAACGGTTGCGTCACATATTCGTACCAACATGTATTTAGCGATATTTTTCTGATATTACTAGGTTGCATCGCTTTTAACAGTGAAACGATTGACTGTGGGACTTAATTGAACTGATTTTGGACTTTGACCTTATAAATGTGATAAATGAGACAATTGGACTCCAAGAAATAACATTCTTCTTAATTTGACATGATTGCTGGAACTCAGCATTACACTGGGCGCTGTGGTAGCGCTTTATTTAAAAATTTAGATAAATAAGTCATTTTTTACTGTGGGACCAATCCTAGCCGTTAGCGCGCGCTGAAGAAATAGAGACAGTTTCAAAAACTACATTTCATTGACTTTCTAACGGTATCAATCCGTTTGAGTTACAACGGTTGCGTCACATATTCGTACCAACATGTATTTAGCGATATTTTTCTGATATTACTAGGTTGCATCGCTTTTAACAGTGAAACGATTGACTGTGGGACTTAATTGAACTGATTTTGGACTTTGACCTTATAAATGTGATAAATGAGACAATTGGACTCCAAGAAATAACATTCTTAATTTGACATGATTGCTGGAACTCAGCGATTACACTGGGCGCTGTGGTAGCGCTTTATTTAAAAATTTAGATAAATAAGTCATTTTTTACTGTGGGACCAATCCTAGCCGTTAGCGCGCGCTGAAGAAATAGAGACAGTTTCAAAAACTACATTTCATTGACTTTCTAACGGTATCAGTCCGTTTGAGTTACAACGGTTGCGTCACATATTCGTACCAACATGTATTTAGCGATATTTTTCTGATATTACTAGGTTGCATCGCTTTTAACAGTGAAACGATTGACTGTGGGACTTAATTGAACTGATTTTGGACTTTGACCTTATAAATGTGATAAATGAGACAATTGGACTCCAAGAAATAACATTCTTAATTTGACATGATTGCTGGAACTCAGCGATTACACTGGGCGCTGTGGTAGCGCTTTATTTAAAAATTTAGATAAATAAGTCATTTTTTACTGTGGGACCAATCCTAGCCGTTAGCGCGCGCTGAAGAAATAGAGACAGTTTCAAAAACTACATTTCATTGACTTTCTAACGGTATCAGTCCGTTTGAGTTACAACGGTTGCGTCACATATTCGTACCAACATGTATTTAGCGATATTTTTCTGATATTACTAGGTTGCATCGCTTTTAACAGTGAAACGATTGACTGTGGGACTTAATTGAACTGATTTTGGACTTTGACCTTATAAATGTGATAAATGAGACAATTGGACTCCAAGAAATAACATTCTTCTTAATTTGACATGATTGCTGGAACTCAGCGATTACACTGGGCGCTGTGGTAGCGCTTTATTTAAAAATTTAGATAAATAAGTCATTTTTACTGTGGGACCAATCCTAGCCGTTAGCGCGCGCTGAAGAAATAGAGACAGTTTCAAAAACTACATTTCATTGACTTTCTAACGGTATCAATCCGTTTGAGTTACAACGGTTGCGTCACATATTCGTACCAACATGTATTTAGCGATATTTTTCTGATATTACTAGGTTGCATCGCTTTTAACAGTGAAACGATTGACTGTGGGACTTAATTGAACTGATTTTGGACTTTGACCTTATAAATGTGATAAATGACAATTGGACTCCAAGAAATAACATTCTTCTTAATTTGACATGATTGCTGGAACTCAGCATTACAC
This sequence comes from Hydractinia echinata, assembly GCA_030067915.1. Taxonomy (NCBI): domain Eukaryota; kingdom Metazoa; phylum Cnidaria; class Hydrozoa; order Anthoathecata; family Hydractiniidae; genus Hydractinia; species Hydractinia echinata. The sequence goes on along the minus strand of JASGCC010003023.1, from coordinate 20,815 downwards.
TGGGCGCTGTGGTAGCGCTTTATTTAAAAATTTAGATAAATAAGTCATTTTTACTGTGGGACCAATCCTAGCCGTTAGCGCGCGCTGAAGAAATAGAGACAGTTTCAAAAACTACATTTCATTGACTTTCTAACGGTATCAATCCGTTTGAGTTACAACGGTTGCGTCACATATTCGTACCAACATGTATTTAGCGATATTTTTCTGATATTACTAGGTTGCATCGCTTTTAACAGTGAAACGATTGACTGTGGGACTTAATTGAACTGATTTTGGACTTTGACCTTATAAATGTGATAAATGAGACAATTGGACTCCAAGAAATAACATTCTTAATTTGACATGATTGCTGGAACTCAGCGATTACACTGGGCGCTGTGGTAGCGCTTTATTTAAAAATTTAGATAAATAAGTCATTTTTTACTGTGGGACCAATCCTAGCCGTTAGCGCGCGCTGAAGAAATAGAGACAGTTTCAAAAACTACATTTCATTGACTTTCTAACGGTATCAGTCCGTTTGAGTTACAACGGTTGCGTCACATATTCGTACCAACATGTATTTAGCGATATTTTTCTGATATTACTAGGTTGCATCGCTTTTAACAGTGAAACGATTGACTGTGGGACTTAATTGAACTGATTTTGGACTTTGACCTTATAAATGTGATAAATGAGACAATTGGACTCCAAGAAATAACATTCTTCTTAATTTGACATGATTGCTGGAACTCAGCGATTACACTGGGCGCTGTGGTAGCGCTTTATTTAAAAATTTAGATAAATAAGTCATTTTTTACTGTGGGACCAATCCTAGCCGTTAGCGCGCGCTGAAGAAATAGAGACAGTTTCAAAAACTACATTTCATTGACTTTCTAACGGTATCAGTCCGTTTGAGTTACAACGGTTGCGTCACATATTCGTACCAACATGTATTTAGCGATATTTTTCTGATATTACTAGGTTGCATCGCTTTTAACAGTGAAACGATTGACTGTGGGACTTAATTGAACTGATTTTGGACTTTGACCTTATAAATGTGATAAATGAGACAATTGGACTCCAAGAAATAACATTCTTCTTAATTTGACATGATTGCTGGAACTCAGCATTACACTGGGCGCTGTGGTAGCGCTTTATTTAAAAATTTAGATAAATAAGTCATTTTTACTGTGGGACCAATCCTAGCCGTTAGCGCGCGCTGAAGAAATAGAGACAGTTTCAAAAACTACATTTCATTGACTTTCTAACGGTATCAATCCGTTTGAGTTACAACGGTTGCGTCACATATTCGTACCAACATGTATTTAGCGATATTTTTCTGATATTACTAGGTTGCATCGCTTTTAACAGTGAAACGATTGACTGTGGGACTTAATTGAACTGATTTTGGACTTTGACCTTATAAATGTGATAAATGAGCAATTGGACTCCAAGAAATAACATTCTTAATTTGACATGATTGCTGGAACTCAGCGATTACACTGGGCGCTGTGGTAGCGCTTTATTTAAAAATTTAGATAAATAAGTCATTTTTTACTGTGGGACCAATCCTAGCCGTTAGCGCGCGCTGAAGAAATAGAGACAGTTTCAAAAACTACATTTCATTGACTTTCTAACGGTATCAGTCCGTTTGAGTTACAACGGTTGCGTCACATATTCGTACCAACATGTATTTAGCGATATTTTTCTGATATTACTAGGTTGCATCGCTTTTAACAGTGAAACGATTGACTGTGGGACTTAATTGAACTGATTTTGGACTTTGACCTTATAAATGTGATAAATGAGCCAATTGGACTCCAAGAAATAACATTCTTCTTAATTTGACATGATTGCTGGAACTCAGCGATTACACTGGGCGCTGTGGTAGCGCTTTATTTAAAAATTTAGATAAATAAGTCATTTTGTACTGTGGGACCAATCGTAGCCGTTAGCGCACGTTCATTCAGAATGCGAAATTCAGAATGCGCGTGCGCAAAATTCGCGAAATATTTTGTATTTTTTTCAAGATGGTAGACGTCGTCGCATGCCTGACAAACATTGTTTTACAAATCGGATGCTCTACTGATTTTGAACAAAAGCTGACTTTCGTGACTACAAAGCGTTTGTTTTAATTTTATAATGTTTGATAACATGTTGGCGAAGACAAAAAAATTGTTGGTGGCTATGGCGAAAAGCAAGAAAACGAAAGTAGAACATTTCATTGTCAAGAACGTATTTTTTTCCGACAGGGGCAAAAGGAGCATATAAAAATGCCTAAAACTAACATTCTAAAGTTTTCCAAGCCTATTCATAGTTATTTTTATTAATTTCAAACATTGTATTACCAGAAGACATCAACGTCCTAGTGCTTACATTTTTTTGCTCTGAAAAATTTGCCTTCAAAGTCAAGATATTTTGGTGACCTGTAGCTAGCTATAAATGGCACTTGAATGATGATGTTATGAGTAGTATAATGAATTGTAAGTAGAATTTTGTTATTACTGACTAACAAAGATTACTGATATGAATGTTTTTTCTTAGTAAACTATATTTTGTGTTTTTTTTTTATCTTTTCAACGCTGGGCCTCCGCTCTCCTAGCAACGCATTGTTAATTATGACTAAAGTACTGTGTATAGCTTTACAACTTTGTGCATAAACATGGTAGCCTTAAAGTAAAATACCTAAGGGTAGTCAATAAAGAGTGTATTACACTGTGTTGTTTAAAAAATATAGTGTGAATAGAACTATTTTATTGCGTTTACAATTGTTTATCACCAATTATGACGTGTTATTCTATTCTTACCTAAATTTCGGATTTACGATTCCTAGGAATTGCTAAAACCTCTCCCCCATTCTTTTAGTGTTGAAAAGATGCTCACAGTTTCACAGTCTTTCTTTTGTTACCACGTCTTATTGAGAATTAAAAAGAAAAACTAATTATTTCTTCAGAAAATGAGAAATATTCATAATGCCTATGGTCAAAGCCTTATTCGTGGTGGTTATCCCTCCATTAGGTGATTTTAATGAGTTTGCATGAATAATTTTTATTATTATTATTGTATTCATACTGTCTGATGGAAAATAAATAAATAAATAAATAACTAACTATTAAATTCACTCTGTTTACTTCCCTTTTTTAATACAGAACATAAGTGAACGACTTAAACTGTGAAGAGGTGTATTGTGGAAAAAATGATTTTGTGGAACCTCTTGACCTCTTTTGTGGCAAAAAATTATTGCATTTCATTAATAAGTATTATTATAATAAGTATATATAATAAGTATATTTTATACAAAAGCTAATGATTTTCACAGAAAATATTCCTTAGAGCATCATTGAAAAATTAATTTGTTTTTTGCCAAAACCCCTGAACAAGAACTTAAAAATTCAAATGAAATGTACACATTAAAAATACTTATTGTCAGAGAGTTTTGTGTAAAAATATGTTAGGATTGAACAGTGAATTTTACAAAAAAAAGTATATATGCATACACCTTTTTGTATAAGAAAACCCTTTTTTGACTTAAGCCTAAATGTTCTTAGCAAGGTGACTGAATATAGGCTGAAATTTTCTTAATTTTTATTTCTCTATTTTATGTATTTTATTTGAAACATCTTTTATTTTTATTTATTTTTTGTTATTTTTAGGATAAGGCCTTGTTTATTTGACTGGAAAACTATTTCTTATAAAAAAAAATGTGTATATACTCTTTACAGGGAGAAAGTTTCACGGGGAAAAGTTCCGCGAGGAAAAAAATAGCGAAATAATGAGGATTTACATTCGCGAATAAGTGATTAAATATATTTCGCTTAAAATAACTTAATTTTACTTTTATATTTGCTCCTATACAATTTATATGCACGTCTTTTTTACCTGCACAAGCTTAAAATTCCAGTCATTATGAAATGTTTATGAAATATATACATTAAAAGAAAATCCAAGGCAAAAAATTTATTTCAAAATTTATCCTGTTAAGGTAATGTAAATATTAAAAATCCACTGTCATATTTTTTTTAGTTTCCATGTGGCGTCAACAACCTGTTAAGTGTTTATGGATTACTCCTTGTATGGTTTCAATCGTTTGGGATGCTTTTTGTTGCAAACACAACTATGCACATTATATGGTTCTTATTGGAAGACTTATTTAAAGAATTATATATGTTAATGTACAGTTTTTATTTTTATGTTTGCTAAATGAAATACACAAATTATATTGTAACTTAGATTATTTTATCTTTGTTTGAGACTTTTCTTCATGAGTTCTAAGGGGCATGTTCATATGGGAAATATTTCCTCGGGAACCGGGTAAATGTTTCAGCATGATATCAGGTCAAGATCTCGGGTTGTTAACAAACTCTTAACAAAATTTAGTTGCGTTCATATGAGAAAAAACATTTACCCGCCTACCAAGATCTCGGGTGCGCATGATCGAGATCTCGGTAAGCGGGTAATGCATTTTCCCAAAAAAACAGAAGTTTCCTCGGCAGGCGAGATAAATTTATGTCGATTGGGCATAATTTTTAAAAATAAACAATAGATTCTTATCATAATAAACAATAGAAACTTATCACATGGTATTTTCTCACCCGAGGAAAAGTTTTCTCGCCCATGCCATATGAACAGAAAGTAAAAATTATATCATGCTGAAATATTTCCCTGCTATCAGAGGAAATATTTGATATGAACAGTCCCTAAATATGACATTTTGCACTTAACAGCAAAAGCGTGGCAGTAATTATTGTTTAAAGCATTCATAAGGCTCTATTTGGTTTAATTTTTCACAGTTTAATTAACAGCCAGCTAGTTAAATATAAAACCGAAACTGCCACTTAGGCTCTTGGAGTGCTCTTAAAACATGCTATTATTTCATCCAAATTTAAGACTTGTATTCTTTGGCCAAAAATTAACCCATGTGCTATTAAATTGAAGATAATGCAATCGTGTGGCCACCTATATCAATCTGCTATATCTTAAGGTTTTGCTGCATTTTTTTCCCTGTCCTAGCATTTATGACTAGCTACCCAATGGCCTGCTCTACACTGTATCTAGGTGGTCTTGATCTACCACACTTTCATACTTAGATTTTGCAAATCAGAGTGAAATCAAAAGAACTGTTAAATGTAATAATGAGATTAATTTAACCTTTTTCGATTATCTAAGACTTATAGAACTTTTTGCATGTTGATCTGTCGGCCATGTTTGTTGATATTCAAGGAGGCTAGCTAGCCAAACACCCTTACCGTGGAAAATGCTTAAAAACTTTTAGTAAAAAAATGTAAGCAAAATAAGGTTTTTTGCAGCAGAAAGACAAATCCCGTAGCTTTTCAAAATATATATACTTTACTGGGTAAAAAACTTTAGTTCTCTCTCAAATTTTGGTAGAATATAGGAATTCTGTAAATTTGTCGGATAAAAAAACCCTTTCGTTTACGTTGCCACAACAAAAGCAAACCCGTCGTTTTCAGTGTTTATACGGAGCCTTGGCCACACTTATTATAATAAAATACAAAGTAAACAATATTTTAGCACCATGCCTTGTAATTTAGCATGTTAAGTCAGGTATGTCGAGATTATGACGTCATCATCGCCACGGAATTTTTGCGTTTTGAGATTTCAAAAGTTAGCGCATGCGCAGACTGAATTTCCCGTGTACAGGCGGAACTGAATGACCGTGAGCGCGCGCTGAAGAAATAGAGACAGTTTCAAAAACTACATTTCATTGACTTTCTAACGGTATCAGTCCGTTTGAGTTACAACGGTTGCGTCACATATTCGTACCAACATGTATTTAGCGATATTTTTCTGATATTACTAGGTTGCATCGCTTTTAACAGTGAAACGATTGACTGTGGGACTTAATTGAACTGATTTTGGACTTTGACCTTATAAATGTGATAAATGAGAAATTGGACTCCAAGAAATAACATTCTTCTTAATTTGACATGATTGCTGGAACTCAGCATTACACTGGGCGCTGTGGTAGCGCTTTATTTAAAAATTTAGATAAATAAGTCATTTTTACTGTGGGACCAATCCTAGCCGTTAGCGCGCGCTGAAGAAATAGAGACAGTTTCAAAAACTACATTTCATTGACTTTCTAACGGTATCAATCCGTTTGAGTTACAACGGTTGCGTCACATATTCGTACCAACATGTATTTAGCGATATTTTTCTGATATTACTAGGTTGCATCGCTTTTAACAGTGAAACGATTGACTGTGGGACTTAATTGAACTGATTTTGGACTTTGACCTTATAAATGTGATAAATGAGACAATTGGACTCCAAGAAATAACTTCTTAATTTGACATGATTGCTGGAACTCAGCGATTACACTGGGCGCTGTGGTAGCGCTTTATTTAAAAATTTAGATAAATAAGTCATTTTTTACTGTGGGACCAATCCTAGCCGTTACGCGCGCTGAAGAAATAGAGACAGTTTCAAAAACTACATTTCATTGACTTTCTAACGGTATCAGTCCGTTTGAGTTACAACGGTTGCGTCACATATTCGTACCAACATGTATTTAGCGATATTTTTCTGATATTACTAGGTTGCCTCGCTTTTAACAGTGAAACGATTGACTGTGGGACTTAATTGAACTGATTTTGGACTTTGACCTTATAAATGTGATAAATGAGCAATTGGACTCCAAGAAATAACATTCTTCTTAATTTGACATGATTGCTGGAACTCAGCGATTACACTGGGCGCTGTGGTAGCGCTTTATTTAAAAATTTAGATAAATAAGTCATTTTTACTGTGGGACCAATCGTAGCCGTTAGCGCGCGCTGAAGAAATAGAGACAGTTTCAAAAACTACATTTCATTGACTTTCTAACGGTATCAGTCCGTTTGAGTTACAACGGTTGCGTCACATATTCGCACCAACATGTATTTAGCAATATTTTTCTGATATTTACTAGGTTTGCATCGCGTTTTAACAGTGATAAACGATTGACTGTGGCACTTAATTGAACTGATTTTGGACTTGACCTTTATGAATGTGATTAAATGAGGCAATTGAAACTCCAAGGAAATAACATTCTTCTTAATTTGACATGATTGCTTGAACTCAGCAGTTGCACTGGGCGCTGTTGGCAAGCGCTTATTTAAAATTTAGATAAATAAGTCATTTTTGTACTGTGGGACCAATCCTGGCCGTTGGCGCGCGCTGAGAAATAGAGGACATTTTTCAAAAAACTACATTTCATCTGACTTTCTAGCGTATCATCCGTTTGAGTTACAACGGTTGCGTCACATATTCGTACCAATCATGTATTTAGCGATATTTTTACGATATTACTAGTTGCCATCGCTTTTAACAGTGAAACGATGACTGTGGCACTTAATTGAACTGATTTTGGACTTTGACCTTATCAATGTGATAAATTAGCAATTGGACTCCTAGAAATAACTTCTTAATTTGACATGATTGCTGGAACTCAGCGATTACACTGGGCGCTGTGGTAGCGCTTTATTTAAAAATGTAGATAAATAAGTCATTTTTTACTGTTGGGACCAATCCTAGCCTTTAGCGCGCGTGAAGAAATAGAGACAGTTTCAAAAACTACATTTCATTGACTTTCTAACGGTATCAGTCCGTTTGAGTTTCAACGGTTGCGTCACATATTTCGTACCAACATGTATTTAGCGATATTTTCTGATATTACTAGTTGCATCGCTTTTAACAGTGAAACGATTGACTGTGGGACTTAATTGAACTGATTTTGACTTTGACCTTATAAATGTGATAAATGAGCCAATTGGACTCCAAGAAAATAACATTCTCTTCAATTTGACATGATTGCTGGAACTCCAGACGATTACACTGGGCGCTGTGGTAGCGCTTTATTTAAAAATTTAGATAAATAAGTCATTTTGTACTGTGGGACCAATCGTAGCGTTAGCGCACGTTCATTCAGAATGCGAAATTCAGAATGCGCGTGCGCAAATTCGCGAAATATTTTGTACTTTTTCAGATGGTAGACGTCGTCGCATGCCTGACAAACATTGTTTTACAAATCGGATGCTCTACTGATTTTGAACAAAGCTGACTTTCGTGACTACAAAGCGTTTGTTTTAATTTTATAATGTTTGATAACATGTTGGCGAAGACAAAAAAATTGTTGGTGGCTATGGCGAAAAGCAAGAAAACGAAAGTAGAACATTTCATTGTCAAGAACGTATTTTTTTCCGACAGGGGCAAAGGAGCATATAAAAATGCCTAAAACTAACATTCTAAAGTTTTCCAAGCCTATTCATAGTTATTTTTATTAATTTCAAACATTGTATTACCAGAAGACATCAACGTCCTAGTGCTTACATTTTTTTTGCTCTGAAAATTTGCCTTCAAAGTCAAGATATTTTGGTGACCTGTAGCTAGCTATAAATGGCACTTGAATGATGATGTTATGAGTAGTATAATGAATTGTAAGTAGAATTTTGTTATTACTGACTAACAAAGATTTACTGATATGAATGTTTTTTCTTAGTAAACTATATTTTGTGTTTTTTTTTTATCTTTTCAACGCTGGGCCTCCGCTCTCCTAGCAACGCATTGTTAATTATGACTAAAGTACTGTGTATAGCTTTACAACTTTGTGCATAAACATGGTAGCCTTAAAGTAAATACCTAAGGGTAGTCAATAAATAGTGTATTACACTGTGTTGTTTAAAAAATATAGTGTGAATAGAACTATTTTATTGCGTTTACAATTGTTTATCACCAATTATGACGTGTTATTCTATTCTTACCTAAATTTCGGATTTACGATTCCTAGGAATTGCTAAAACTCTCCCCCATTCTTTTAGTGTTGAAAAGATGCTCACAGTTTCACAGTCTTTCTTTTGTTACCACGTCTTATGAGAATTAAAAAGAAAAACTAATTATTTCTTCAGAAATGAGAAATATTCATAATGCCTATGGTCAAAGCCTTATTCGTGGTGGTTATCCCTCCATTAGGTGATTTTAATGAGTTTGCATGAATAATTTTTATTATTATTATTGTATTCATACTGTCTGATGGAAAATAAATAAAAAAATAAATAACTAACTATTAAATTCACTCTGTTTACTTCCCTTTTTTAATACAGAACATAAGTGAACGACTTAAACTGTGAAGAGGTGTATTGTGGAAAAAATGATTTTGTGGAACCTCTTGACCTCTTTTGTGGCAAAAAATTATTGCATTTCATTAATAAGTATTATTATAATAAGTATATATAATAAGTATATTTTATACAAAAGCTAATGATTTTCACAGAAAATATTCCTTAGAGCATCATTGAAAAATTAATTTGTTTTTTGCCAAAACCCCCTGAACAAGAACTTAAAAATTCAAATGAAATGTACACATTAAAAATACTTATTGTCAGAGAGTTTTGTGTAAAAATATGTAAGGATTGAACAGTGAATTTTACAAAAAAAATTATATATGCATACACCTTTTTGTATAAGAAAACCCTTTTTTGACTTAAGCCTAAATGTTCTTAGCAAGGTGACTGAATATAGGCTGAAATTTTCTTAATTTTTATTTCTCTATTTTATGTATTTTATTTGAAACATCTTTTATTTTTATTGATTTTTTGTTATTTTTAGGATAAGGCCTTGTTTATTTGACTGGGAAAACTATTTCTTATAAAAAAAATGTGTATATACTCTTTACAGGGAGAAAGTTTCACGGGGAAAAGTTCCGCGAGGAAAAAAATAGCGAAATAATGAGGATTTACATTCGCGAATAAGTGATTAAATATATTTCGCTTAAAATAACTTAATTTTACTTTTATATTTGCTCCTATACAATTTATATGCACGTCTTTTTTACCTGCACAAGCTTAAAATTCCAGTCATTATGAAATGTTTATGAAATATATACATTAAAATAAAATCCAAGGCAAAAAAATTTATTTCCAAATTTATCCTGTTAAGGTAATGTAAATATTAAAAATCCACTGTCATATTTTTTTTAGTTTCCATGTGGCGTCAAAAACCTGTTAATGTGTTTATGGATTACTCCTTGTATGGTTTCAATCGTTTGGGGATGCTTTTTGTTGCAAACACAACTATGCACATTATATGGTTCTTATTGGAAGACTTTATTTAAAGAATTATATATGTTAATGTACAGTTTTTATTTTTTGTTTGCTAAATGAAATACACAAATTATATTGTAACTTAGATTATTTTATCTTTGTTTGAGACTTTTCTTCATGAGTTCTAAGGGGCATGTTCATATGGGAAATATTTCCTCGGGAACCGGGGTAAATGTTTCAGCAGATATCAGGTCAAGATCTCGGGTTGTTAACAAACTCTTAACAAATTTAGTTGCGTTCATATGAGAAAAAACATTTACCCGCCTACCAAGATCTCGGGTGCGCATGATCGAGATCTCGGTAAGCGGGTAATGCATTTTCCCAAAAAAACAGAAGTTTCCTCGGCAGGCGAGATAAATTTATGTCGATTGGGCATAATTTTTAAAAATAAACAATAGATTCTTATCATAATAAACAATAGAAACTTATCACATGGTATTTTCTCACCCGAGGAAAAGTTTTCTCGCCCATGCCATATGAACAGAAAGTAAAAAATTATATCATGCTGAAATATTTCCCTGCTATCAGAGGAAATATTTGATATGAACAGTCCCTAAATATGACATTTTGCACTTAACAGCAAAAGCGTGGCAGTAATTATGTTTAAAGCATTCATAAGGCTCTATTTGGTTTAATTTTTCACAGTTTAATTAACAGCCAGCTAGTTAAATATAAAACCGAAACTGCCACTTAGGCTCTTGGAGTGCTCTTAAAACATGCTATTATTTCATCCCAAATTTAAGACTTGTATTCTTTGGCCAAAAATTAACCCATGTGCTATTAAATTGAAGATAATGCAATCGTGTGGCCACCTATATCAATCTGCTATATTCTTAAGGTTTTGCTGCATTTTTTTTTCCTGTCCTAGCATTTATGACTAGCTACCCAGTGGCCTGCTCTACACTGTATCTAGATGGTCTTGATCTACCACACTTTCATACTTAGATTTTACAAATCAGAGTGAAATCAAAAGAACTGTTAAATGTAATAATGAGATTAATTTAACCTTTTTCGATTATCTAAGACTTATAGAACTTTTTGCATGTTGATCTGTCGGCCATGTTTGTTGATATTCAAGGAGGCTAGCTAGCCAAACACCCTTACCCTGGAAAATGCTTAAAAACTTTTAGTAAAAAAATGTAAGCAAAATAAGGTTTTTTTGCAGCAGAAAGACAAATCCCGTAGCTTTTTCAAAATATATGTACTTTACTGGGGTAAAAAACTTTAGTTCTCTCTCAAATTTTGGTAGAATATGGGAATTCTGTAAATTTGTCGGATAAAAAAACCCTTTCGTTTACGTTGCCACAACAAAAGCAAACCCGTCGTTTTCAGTGTTTATACGGAGCCTTGGCCACACTTATTATAATAAAATACAAAGTAAACAATATTTTAGCACCATGCCTTGTAATTTAGCATGTTAAGTCAGGTATGTCGAGATTATGACGTCATCATCGCCACGGAATTTTTGCGTTTTGAGATTTCACAAGTTAGCGCATGCGCAGACTGAATTTCCCGTGTACAGGCGCAACTGAATGACCGTGAGCGCGCGCTGAAGAAATAGAGACAGTTTCAAAAACTACATTTCATTGACTTTCTAACGGTATCAGTCCGTTTGAGTTACAACGGTTGCGTCACATATTCGTACCAACATGTATTTAGCGATATTTTTCTGATATTACTAGGTTGCATCGCTTTTAACAGGCAAACGATTGACTGTGGGACTTAATTGAACTGATTTTGGACTTTGACCTTATCAATGTGATAAATGACAGAATTGAACTCCAAGAAATAACATTCTTCTTAATTTGACATGATTGCTTGAACTCAGCAGTTACACCGGGCGCTGTGGCAGCGCTTTATTTAAAAATTCAGATAAATAAGTCATTTTGTACTGTGGGACCAATCCTAGCCGTTAGCGCGCGCTGAAGAAATACAGACATTTTCAAAACCTACATTTCATTGACTTTCTAGCGGTATCAATCCGGTTGAGTTACAACGGTTGCGTCACATATTGGTACCAGCATGTATTTAGCGATATTTTTACGATATTACTAGGTTGCATCGCTTTTAACAGTGAAACGATTGACTGTGGGACTTAATTGAACTGATTTTGGACTTTGACCTTATACATGTGATAAATGAGACAATTGGACTCCAAGAAATAACTCTTAATTTGACATGATTGCTGGAACTCAGCGATTACACTGGGCGCTGTGGTAGCGCTTCATTTAAAAATTTAGATAAATAAGTCATTTTTTACTGTGGGACCAATCCTAGCCGTTACGCGCGCTGAAGAAATAGAGACAGTTTCAAAAACTACATTTCATTGTTTTTCTAACGGTATCAGTCCGTTTGAGTTTCAACGGTTGCGTCACATATTCGTGCCAACATGTATTTAGCGATATTTTTCTGATATTACTAGGTTGCATCGCTTTAACAGTGAAACGATTGACTGTGGGACTTAATTGAACTGATTTTGGACTTTGACCTTATAAATGTGATAAATGAGCCAATTGGACTCCAAGAAATAACATTCTTCTTAATTTGACATGATTGCTGGAACTCAGCGATTACACTGGGCGCTGTGGTAGCGCTTTATTTAAAAATGTAGATAAATAAGTCATTTTTTACTGTGGGACCAATCGTAGCCGTTAGCGCGCGCTGAAGAAATAGAGACAGTTTCAAAAACTACATTTCATTGACTTTCTAACGGTATCAGTCCGTTTGAGTTACAACGGTTGCGTCACATATTCGCACCAACATGTATTTAGCAATATTTTTCTGATATTACTAGGTTGCATCGCTTTTAACAGTGAAACGATTGACTGTGGCACTTAATTGAACTGATTTTGGACTTTGACCTTATGAATGTGATAAATGAGGCAATTGAACTCCAAGAAATAACATTCTTCTTAATTTGACATGATTGCTTGAACTCAGCAGTTGCACTGGGCGCTGTGGCAGCGCTTTATTTAAAAATTTAGATAAATAAGTCATTTTGTACTGTGGGACCAATCCTGGCCGTTGGCGCGCGCTGAAGAAATAGAGACATTTTCAAAAAACTACATTTCATTGACTTTCTAGCGGTATCAATCCGTTTGAGTTACAACGGTTGCGTCACATATTCGTACCATCATGTATTTAGCGATATTTTTACGATATTACTAGGTTGCATCGCTTTTAACAGTGAAACGATTGACTGTGGCACTTAATTGAACTGATTTTGGACTTTGACCTTATCAATGTGATAAATTAGCCAATTGGACTCCTAGAAATAACTCTTAATTTGACATGATTGCTGGAACTCAGCGATTACACTGGGCGCTGTGGTAGCGCTTTATTTAAAAATGTAGATAAATAAGTCATTTTTTACTGTGGGACCAATCCTAGCCTTTAGCGCGCGTGAAGAAATAGAGACAGTTTCAAAAACTACATTTCATTGACTTTCTAACGGTATCAGTCCGTTTGAGTTTCAACGGTTGCGTCACATATTCGTACCAACATGTATTTAGCGATATTTTTCTGATATTACTAGGTTGCATCGCTTTTAACAGTGAAACGATTGACTGTGGGACTTAATTGAACTGATTTTGGACTTTGACCTTATAAATGTGATAAATGAGCCAATTGGACTCCAAGAAATAACATTCTTCTCAATTTGACATGATTGCTGGAACTCAGCGATTACCACTGGGCGCTGTGGTAGCGCTTTATTTAAAAATTTAGATAAAATAAGTCATTTTGTACTGTGGGACCAATTCGTAGCCGTTAGCGCCACGTTCATTCAGAATGCGAAATTCAGAATGCGCGTGCGCAAAATTCGCGAAATATTTTGTACTTTTTTCAGATGGTAGACGTCGTCGCATGCCTGACAAACATTGTTTTACAAATCGGATTGCTCTACTGATTTTGAACAAAAGCTGACTTTCGTGACTACAAAGCGTTTGTTTTAATTTTATAATGTTTGATAACATGTTGGCGAAGACAAAAAAATTGTTGGTGGCTATGGCGAAAAGCAAGAAAACGAAAGTAGAACATTTCATTGTCAAGAACGTATTTTTTTCCGACAGGGGCAAAAGGAGCATATAAAAATGCCTAAAACTAACATTCTAAGTTTTCCAAGCCTATTCATAGTTATTTTTATTAATTTCAAACATTGTATTACCAGAAGACATCAACGTCCTAGTGCTTACATTTTTTTTGCTCTGAAAAATTTGCCTTCAAAGTCAAGATATTTTGGTGACCTGTAGCTAGCTATAAATGGCACTTGAATGATGATGTTATGAGTAGTATAATGAATTGTAAGTAGAATTTTGTTATTACTGACTAACAAAGATTACTGATATGAATGTTTTTTCTTAGTAAACTATATTTTGTGTTTTTTTTTTTATCTTTTTCAACGCTGGGCCTCCGCTCTCCTAGCAACGCATTGTTTAATTATGACTAAAGTACTGTGTATAGCTTTACAACTTTGTGCATAAACATGGTAGCCTTAAAGTAAAATACCTAAGGGTAGTCAATAAATAGTGTATTACACTGTGTTGTTTAAAAAATATAGTGTGAATAGAACTATTTTATTGCGTTTACAATTGTTTATCACCAATTATGACGTGTTATTCTATTCTTACCTAAATTTCGGATTTACGATTCCTAGGAATGCTAAAACCTCTCCCCCATTCTTTTAGTGTTGAAAAGATGCTCACAGTTTCACAGTCTTTCTTTTGTTACCACGTCTTATTGAGAATTAAAAAGAAAAACTAATTATTTCTTCAGAAAATGAGAAATATTCATAAATGCCTATGGTCAAAGCCTTATTCGTGGTGGGTTATCCCTCCATTAGGTGATTTTAATGAGTTTGCATGAATAATTTTTATTATTATTATTGTATTCATACTGTCTGATGGAAAATAAATAAAAAAAATAAATAACTAACTATTAAATTCACTCTGTTTACTTCCCTTTTTTAATACAGAACATAAGTGAACGACTTAAACTGTGAAGAGGTGTATTGTGGAAAAAATGATTTTGTGGAACCTCTTGACCTCTTTTGTGGCAAAAAATTATTGCATTTCATTAATAAGTATTATTATAATAAGTATATATAATAAGTATATTTTATACAAAAGCTAATGATTTTCACAGAAAATATTCCTTAGAGCATCATTGAAAAATTAATTTGTTTTTTGCCAAAACCCCTGAACAAGAACTTAAAAATTCAAATGAAATGTACACATTAAAAATACTTATTGTCAGAGAGTTTTTGTGTAAAAATATGTAAGGATTGAACAGTGAATTTTACAAAAAAAATTATATATGCAATACACCTTTTTGTATAAGAAAACCCTTTTTTGACTTAAGCCTAAATGTTCTTAGCAAGGTGACTGAATATAGGCTGAAATTTTCTTAATTTTTATTTCTCTATTTTATGTATTTTATTTGAAACATCTTTTATTTTTATTGATTTTTTGTTATTTTTAGGATAAGGCCTTGTTTATTTGACTGGAAAACTATTTCTTATAAAAAAAATGTGTATATACTCTTTACAGGGAGAAAGTTTCACGGGGAAAAGTTCGCGAGGAAAAAAATAGCGAAATAATGAGGATTTACATTCGCGAATAAGTGATTAAATATATTTCGCTTAAAATAACTTATTTTACTTTTATATTTGCTCCTATACAATTTATATGCACGTCTTTTTTACCTGCACAAGCTTAAAATTCCAGTCATTATGAAATGTTTATGAAATATATACATTAAATAAAATCCAAGGCAAAAAAATTTATTTCCAAATTTATCCTGTTAAGGTAATGTAAATATTAAAAATCCACTGTCATATTTTTTTAGTTTCCATGTGGCGTCAAAACCTGTTAATGTGTTTATGGATTTACTCCTTGTATGGTTTCAATCGTTTGCGGATGCTTTTGTTGCAAACACAACTATGCACATTATATGGTTCTTATTGGAAGACTTATTTAAAGAATTATATATGTTAATGTACAGTTTTTATTTTTATGTTTGCTAAATGAAATTACACAAATTATATTGTAACTTAGATTATTTATCTTTGTTTGAGACTTTTCTTCATGAGTTCTAAGGGCATGTTCATATGGGAAAATATTTCCTCGGGAACCGGGTAAATGTTCAGCAGATATCAGGTCAAGATCTCGGGTTGTTAACAAACTCTTAACAAAATTTAGTTGCGTTCATATGAGAAAAAACATTTACCCGCCTACCAAGATCTCGGGTGCGCATGATCGAGATCTCGGTAAGCGGGTAATGCATTTTCCCAAAAAAACAGAAGTTTCCTCGGCAGGCGAGATAAATTTATGTCGATTGGGCATAATTTTTAAAAATAAACAATAGATTCTTATCATAATAAACAATAGAAAACTTATCACATGGTATTTTCTCACCCGAGGAAAAGTTTTCTCGCCCATGCCATATGAACAGAAAGTAAAAATTATATCATGCTGAAATATTTCCCTGCTATCAGAGGAAATATTTGATATGAACAGTCCCTAAATATGACATTTTGCACTTAACAGCAAAAGCGTGGCAGTAATTATTGTTTAAAGCATTCATAAGGCTCTATTTGGTTTAATTTTTCACAGTTTAATTAACAGCCAGCTAGTTAAATATAAAACCGAAAACTGCCACTTAGGCTCTTGGAGTGCTCTTAAAACATGCTATTATTTCATCCAAATTTAAGACTTGTATTCTTTGGCCAAAATTAACCATGTGCTATTAAAATTGAAGATAATGCAATCGTGTGGCCACCTATATCAATCTGCTATATCTTAAGGTTTTGCTGCATTTTTTTCCTGTCCTAGCATTTATGACTAGCTACCCAGTGGCCTGCCTCTACACTGTATCTAGATGGTCTTGATCTACCACACTTTCATACTTTAGATTTTACAAATCAGAGTGAAATCAAAAGAAACTGTTAAATGTAATAATGAGATTAATTTAACCTTTTTCGATTATCTAAGACTTATAGAACTTTTTTGCATGTTGATCTGTCGGCCATGTTTGTTGATATTCAAGGAGGCTAGCTAGCCAAACACCCTTTACCCTGGAAAATGCTTAAAAACTTTTAGTAAAAAAATGTAAGCAAATAAGGTTTTTTGCAGCAGAAAAGACAAATCCGCTAGCTTTTCAAAATATATGTACTTTACTGGGTAAAAAACTTTAGTTCTCTCTCAAATTTTGGTAGAATATGGGAATTCTGTAAATTTGTCGGATAAAAAACCCTTTCGTTTACGTTGCCACAACAAAAGCAAAACCCGTCGTTTTCAGTGTTTATACGGAGCTTGGCCACACTTATTATAATAAAATACAAAGTAAACAATATTTTAGCACCATGCCTTGTAATTTTAGCATGTTAAGTCAGGTATGTCGAGATTATGACGTCATCATCGCCACGGAATTTTTGCGTTTTGAGATTTCACAAGTTAGCGCATGCGCAGACTGAATTTCCCGTGTACAGGCGCAACTGAATGACCGTGAGCGCGCGCTTGAAGAAATAGAGACAGTTTCAAAAACTACATTTCATTGACTTTCTAACGGTATCAGTCCGTTTGAGTTACAACGGTTGCGTCACATATTCGTACCAACATGTATTTAGCGATATTTTTTCTGATATACTAGGTTGCATCGCTTTTAACAGGCAAACGATTGACTGTGGGACTTAATTGAACTGATTTTGGACTTTGACCTTGTAATAGTGATAAATGAGACCAATTGGACTCCAAGAAATAACATTTCTTTAATTTGACATGATTGCTTGAACTCAGCAGCTACACTGGGCGCTGTGGCAGCGCTTTATTTTAAAAATTAAGATAAATAAGTCATTTTTGTACTGTGGGGACCAATCCTAGCCGTTTAGCGCGCGCTGAAGAATAGAGACAGTTTCAAAACTACATTTCATTGACATTCTAACGGATCAGTCCGTTTGAGTTTCAACGGTTGCGTCACATATTCGTACCAACATGTATTTAGCGATTTTTTTCTGATATTACTAGGTTGCATCGCTTTTAACAGTGAAACGATGACTGTGGGACTTAATTGAACTGATTTTGGACTGTGACCTTATAAATGTGATAAATGAGACAATTGGACTCCAAGAAATACATTCTTCTTAATTTGACATGATTGCCGGAATTCAGCGATTACACTGTGCGCTGTGGTAGAGCTTCATTTAAAAATTTAGATAAATAAGTCATATTTTACTGTGGGACCAAGCCTAGCCGTTAGCGCGCGCTGAAGAAATAGAGACAGTTTCAGAAACTACATTTCATTGTTTTTTCTAACGGTATCAATCCGTTTGAGTTACAACGGTTGCGTCACATATTCGTACCAACATGTATTTAGCGATATTTTTCTGATATTACTAGGTTGCATCGCTTTTAACAGTGAAACGATATGACTGTGGGACTTAATTGAACTGATTTTGGACTTTGACCTTATCAATGTGATAAATGAGACAATTGGACTCCAAGAAATAACATTCTCTTAATTTGACATGATTGCTGGAACTCAGCGATTACACTGGCGCTGCTGTGGTAGCGCTTATTTAAAAATGTAGATAAATAAGTCATTTTTACTGTGGGACCAATCCTAGCCGTTAGCGCGCGCTGAAGAAATAGAGACAGTTTCAAAAACTACATTTCATTGATTTCTAACGGTATCAGTCCGTTTGAGTTTCAACGGTTGCGTCAACAATATTCGTACCAACATGTATTTAGCGATATTTTTCTGATATTACTAGGTTGCATCGCTTTTAACAGTGAAACGATTGACTGTGGGACTTAATTGAACTGATTTTGGACTTTGACCTTATAAATGTGATAAATGAGACAATTGGACTCCAAGAAATAACATTCTTCTTAATTTGACATGATTGCTGGAACTCAGCGATTACACTGGCGCTGTGGTAGCGCTTTATTTAAAAATTTAGATAAATAAGTCATTTTTTTACTGTGGGACCAATCCTAGCCGTTAGCGCGCGCTGAAGAAATAGAGGACAGTTTCAAAAACTACATTTCATTGACTTTTCTAACGGTATCAGTCCGTTTGAGTTACCAACGGTTGCGTCACATATTCGTACCAACATGTATTTAGCGATATTTTTCTGATATTACTAGGTTGCATCGCTTTTAACAGTGAAAACGATTGACTGTGGGGACTTAATTGAACTGATTTTGGACTGTGACCTTATAAATGTGATAAATGAGACATTGGACTCCAAGAAATAACATTCTTCTTAATTTGACATGATTGCTGAACTCAGCGATTACACTGGGCGCTGTGGTAGAGCTTCATTTAAAAATTTAGATAAATAAGTCATATTTTACTGTGGGACCAAGCCTAGCCGTTAGCGCGCGCTGAAGAAATAGAGACAGTTTCAGAAACTAATTTCATTGTTTTTCTAACGGTATCAATCCGTTTGAGTTACACGGTTTGCGTCACATATCCGTACCAAATGTATTTGCGATATTTTTCTGATATTACTAGGTTGCATCGCTTTTAACAGTGAAACGATTGACTGTGGGACTTAATTGAAACTGATTTTGGACTTTGACCTTATCAATGTGATAAATTAGCCAATTGGACTCCAAGAAATAACATTCTTCCTAATTTGACATGATTGCTGGAACTCAGCGATTACATAGGCGCTGTGGTAGCGCTTTATTTAAAAATGTAGATAAATAAGTCATTTTTTACTGTGGGACCAATCCTAGCCGTTAGCGCGCGTGAAGAAATAGAGACAGTTTCAAAAACTACATTTCATTGACTTTCTAACGGTATCAGTCCGTTTGAGTTCAACGGTTGCGTCACATATTCGTACCAACATGTATTTAGCGATATTTTTCTGATATTACTAGGTTGATCGCTTTTAACAGTGAAACGATTGACTGTGGGACTTATTGAACTGATTTTGGACTTTGTGACTTATAATGTGATAATGAGCCAATTGGACTCCAAGAAATAACATTCTTCTCAATTTGACATGATTGCTGGAACTCAGCGATTACACTGGGGCTGTGGTAGCGCTTTATTTAAAAATTTAGATAAATAAGTCATTTTGTACTGTGGACCAATCGAGCCGTTAGCGCGCGCTGAAGAAATAGAGACAGTTTCAGAAACTACTTTTCATTGTTTTTCTAACGTATCAATCCGTTTGAGTTACAACGGTTGCGTCACATATTCGTACCAACATGTATTTAGCGATATTTTTCAGATATTACTAGGTTGCATCGCTTTTAACAGGCAAACGATTGACTGTGGGACTTAATTGAACTGATTTTGGAACTTGACCTTGTAAATGTGATAAATGAGACAATTGGACTCCAGAAATAACATTCTTCTTAATTTGACACGATTGCTTGAACTCTGGCAGTTACACTGGGCGCTGTGTCAGCGCTTTATTTAAAAATTAAGATAAATAAGTCATTTTGTACTGTGGACCAATCTAGCGTTAGCGCTCTGAAAAATAGAGACATTTCAAAAATTACATTTCATTGACTTTCCTAGGCAGTATCAGTCCGTTTGAAGTTACAACGGTTGCGTCACATATTCGTACCAGATGTATTTAGCGATATTTTTACGATATTACTAGGGTTGAGTCGTTTAACAGTGAAACGATTGACTGTGGGACTTTAATTGAATGATTTGGACTTTGACCTTATAATGTGAGAAATTAGCCAATTGGACTCCAAGAAATAACATTCTTCCTA
>JASGCC010003022.1:0-25628 GCA_030067915.1 Hydractinia echinata | reverse complement strand
AAAACGCGTCGTCGAATGGAGTCACCCGGTACAATGCCAGTGCTGTACCAGCGATGGGTCTTGATTTTGAAGAATACCCTGATTGGATCGAAAAGTATCGTCAAATTTGGAACAAAAATCCAAGAGTTAATACCTCAGAAACTAACGATGGAGCCAGTCAAAAAAGATCGCTTCGTCAACGCCAAGCTCAAATATTACAAGGACGCGATAACAAGTACCCTACGATGAACCCTGTCAAGTCAGTGCTATCATAGCTATATCTTCTGTATATATGCAGGGCAAAAACTACTACCCGCAGGTACATGTTGTGGAATGTAGATACAAAGACTTTAAAGTTGAATGGCTGCTGAGTGAGGATTAATGTTTTATAACCCCGCAAGGGTTACAAAACCTAACGCCTGTAAGCAGGTGGAGATTATCATCATCCTCAGGTGCACTTGATAAATCTGGATACAACTTAGCTATATCCATTTATTCTATCAGCAACTGCATTGTAATTCCCGTAAACGAAACGTTTTTCTCGTGATGGAATTCGTCCGTCAGCATAAACTCGAGGCGATCTGTTGACCCTTCAAAGGAAGATAAATTGGAGTCTCAAAAGCCCAGGTCATCATATCCCCCCAAGCGTTTAACTCTTGGGTGGGAAGCAAAGCGAGAATTTTGGACTTTTTACCATCAAGTAGGGCATCATTTTCGTCCAGCTGAGGGCAAACAAGGCGTAGACGAATGTAAACGTCAGTCTTGTAGAAGGAATCATAGTCTCCCTTTGTGTAATACTTACCACCAGCTGGAGCAGGTAGGCCCAAGAGCTCTTGCAGTGGTCTGTTAATCACCACCGTGTACCCATCACTGACCCGGAGCCTGCAGAGTCCATTTTTCAGGATATAAAGCCTGATCTTGTCCTGTGCCTGACTGTTGACAATAGTTGCCAGATCCTCGATCTTGTACAAACCATTCATAATCGAGATTCGAGTAACCCTCTGATCGGGCCCCACCTTACATATAGTAAGGTCGTTGTCGCTAAAAAATGTTCAGCCACATTGGTCGAATACTTATCGATTTCAGAGCAATCCTCGTGTCCTGCCCTAGGTAATCCTCAAATAGTGTGGGTTTTTTTTAATATTGGTAATGTAGAGTTGCTTCATCCTTTCTTCTAAGAAAGGATGAACATGTATCCATACAACCCCAGGGCAAAGTACGAGTCGAACAGGGGAGAATGGCCCCTTGGTATAACAAACTTGGAACACCAGGACATGTACGTGTCTACAGAATCACACATTTCCGTGGCCTTCCGTGGCCGAGTTTAGTAAATATGCTATCAAAAGTCCAACTACCTACCTCAATGATCCTGTCCTAGTGGGATGGACGGGACAAGCCTTGGACTACTGGAACATCCACGTTAATTTCGCAACACATTGCGCAACAACAGCTTTAGGTAACTCCACCAAGCATATGACGGGCTATGTACCCATTGTCAACTCCATCTTCAAATTCCACGTATACTACCACATGCGTCGTATCCTGGCAAGAATGAGGGTACCCATGCCTTATGAAGATGGGTTTAGTCAGTACAAAAATCCCTACTCAACATCTGGATACGCGCAAGTGTGTCGTGAATACGGTGCCGAGCCCAACGGTCTGTACAAATTCAAGTCGGTAGGCGCATCATTGACCAACGGTTCGTGGTGGCCTCAAGTTGCTGGGGATTACGCAAAATTCATCATGCCAACAAGTCAAGGTCTGACGTCGGAAGGTCTTACCAAGCTAAGTGAAAGTGTGAGCGCCTACGTGCTCTTATTGCTTGGGTCGCAAGCGGGGGCCAAGGCATCCCTACTCGGTTCTGGTGCAGACAACTACACAGTCAGGCAAATTTTACTACAAAAATTTGAAAGTATGGTGCGGCGTGAAGAGAATATAGGGCAAGATATAACAGCATTTCAGAAGGTGCTGCAATATGCCAAAACTCCTGTTAATCTTGCCGTCATGCCCAACGTGTACATGTTACCCTCAGACATGACCCTGCGTATAGGTAAAATTGAGGGTTATAACAACAATATCTTGATCGCCCCTGCCAACGTCAATGTTGGGGTCCAGGTTGATGTGAATAGTGTGAAGCCTACCGGGCGGGCTATCAAACCACCCCCTAAGCATACGGAGCAGACCATCAAACATGCGACAGTTATCAAATCACCCCCTAGGCACCCTATCAAACCACCCCCTGAACAGAGGGAAGCCTCACAGGGGGGACAACATGAGGATACCAAGGCAGTGTTGATTACCACCGGAGTAGGGCTCATTATTGCCTACATATGGCTAAAGTAAGGTCTACCAACGTAGGACACGACAAAAGCAACGGCAGCCGCGATCGCCATGTACAGATGTTTGGCTGCGTATTCCACAATTTTTGCTGCTACCCTAAGAAAGAACGACACAACCGTACCAATGATGCCAGGAAGGGCAGCACCTGCCTTACCTGCCAAGTATTTCAGGAATTTTCCCAATCTTTCCAGCTGCTTCTCCACAAAACCCCACTTCCTCCTGCACCCGTCGCAGCACCTCCCCCTGTAACCGCGAGTACAATGGTGGAAATCAGTAGACCAACAGCCGATACGATACTCGCTATAGTAAGACCCTGCTCCTTGAACAAAATTTTAAACTTTTCAAGTAGGGACGTGTCATCTCCAGCGATTTTTTATTAGCGTCTCCTTGATGACCTTTAGCTGACCCACTATTTCAGAGGATAGTAAGCCGTGTGCTTCTTGTGCGGCCTTTTTTGGATCCTTCAGATTTTTGATCTCTTCCTTGACCTTTGCGATATCCCTCTCGAGGTTAGCTTGTTGTCCCTCAGTTGCCCCGTCTTTCCGAGCCTCGAGTTGTTTCATCTTGGCCTCTGCCTTATCGATCTCGCTATCGTATAAAATCATCTTGCTTTTCAAGTTCTTTAAATTACCTCTTACTGTCTGAAGCTCGCGGTTAAGCCCCCTTCTTTCACGTTTAATGATACCTTCATCAGTGCCGCCAAACGAAGTATCTTCGATAAACCTCTCCGTGGCATCCACAACCTTCTCGACCTGATCCAGATCATCTATTTCAATATCATCCCCCTTATTCCCAATCTTCTCTATAACAGGATCAACCTTTTGCATGAGATTCTGGGCTGCCGCTTTACTGCCTTTATTGGGTGTAGTGCTATAGTCAGGGAAACCCAGGGCTCGCACGGTTTCTGCCTTCAAATTTCTTATAATGGTCTTCGGGGATAGGAAACCCCTACCATCCTTCATCATAATAGCTTCTGTAATATCCTCACCGTTGAAAAAAAGATTCTTACCGTTCAGGTCAAACTCATCGTAAGATATATCATTAAAAGGCCCCAGCTCCTCCCTAAGATGTTCGTACAGACTTTAGACCTTGCTCTTTAATGCATCTACCCTCAGACTTGACAGGGTGTCTCCCGGAACACCCCACTGTTGTTCTCCTCGGGTTGGCGTTGCCGGAGGCCTTGTCGTTGCCGGAGTATCTTCAGGTCTATCATTGGGGCGGCCCTCTCCTGGCGTGATATCGTCTTCATATCCTGGATTATCCATTTTATTTTAACAAAAAAACCCCTAATAAATGAGTAACTCATTTGGAAATAATCTCAATCCTTACCAGGAGCTGAAAACGATGCTGGGTATCAAAGGGAAGAGGCAGCGTGTCAAAGTTAGCAATACACCTTCTGTAATTAATCAAAATGAAGACCTGTACTTGGATATTCCCAACATGGGACAGAACGATGTCATCTTTCCAGGTAGCATCAGGCTACTATTTGACCTAGAGCTTACAGGGACAAACACAACACGTACAATCGTGTCTAACATTGGTAAGGCATTGGTTCGAGACCTACGTATCACCTTGAACGGTAACGAGGTGCAAAATATCAGTGACTACAACACACTAGCGGTCTACAGAGACCTCTGGCTACCCCAATATGAGGGAGAGAATTGATGTATCCGAGGTCGGCTGCCGGACGAAAGGCAGAAAGGAGAGACCAAGATGGCGACAAGAGCTGTGTAATTTGTAGCTAGACTTATGTTATTTATAGCGAAGAAAGCTTTGTTGTGTTAACGTATAGCCGTTCTTTTCATTGGCGACGAGGATAAAACGAAACAAACACAAAACAACAACAGCACAGGGAGACTGCGAGTCAACAAGAATGGCGGAGCAGAGTTTGAAGAAGTTCGATCCTGATATTCACAGGGACAATTGTTATGATGCATTTTCAGATTATTGTAATGCATTCCAGTACGAATACGGAGCGATTGCAAAAGATCCACCAGCAGGAAGCGAGCCAGAGAAAGCAGAATGGATCCAACTCAACAAGAGGAAGGTATTTTTAGGAAGGTTTGCATCCCGGAACCTTCAAAAAGACTTTGAGGAGGTCGTTCCCACTGCAGAGAGGCGTACAATCACTTTTGATGAGACAGTTACAAGACTGAAGGAACGTTACCAACCACTGAAAAACACAACATTGGCAAATTTTGAGTTCCACAAAATGAAACAAACAGCAGGTGAATCGTTTGACCTTTTCCTTAACCGTGTCAAAAATGAGGCGAACATGTGTTCATTTCAATGTGATAGCGACACATGTAATGTGAAAGATACCATGGTTAGAGACCAAATTGTAATTGGGACGACAAATGATGACGTCAGAAAAAATGCTCTCAACAACCAATGGAATTTAGAGGAGCTCATTAAAAATGGGAGGAAGCTGGAAGCAGCCACAGTAGGAGCTCAAAAGATAACAGAACAACCAATAGCCAATGTAAGCCGTGTAAACACACCTGGAAAATACTCTAAGAGAAACCGTGCAAGAGAGGACCTCTTCAAGAAAGAAGGAAAGAGGAATGGATCTCCACCGAGAATGCCCAAATGTAATGACTGTTCATCGAAACGTTGTAAAAGGGAAGAAGTGCCCGGCATTCAACGAGAAATGCTTTAAATGTGGACAGTATGGACATTTCAAGGGTTCAAGAACATGCACGAAAGGAAACAGAAAGCATAAGCAGACTAGGCGGGTAAACGACTCATCAGCAGAGAGCAACTCCGAAGAGAGTACAACAGAGACCGAACCGTCTGAAGAATCTGAGGATGAGCAACAGCATGTCAAAAGGCTAGTGTATGCAGCCCGGAGAGTAGCAAAAACCCGAAGAGCCGCACATAAAACAAGAAAAACCCCACCACCCAAGAGATACGAAGTCACTGTTGGCATAAAGGAAAGAGTGGTTAAGGCCTATGCAGATACAGGCGCAGACATTTCTATCATGTCAAAAAGGATGGCAAACCAACTACAATTATCCATTGCAAAGACTTCCATCAAGATAAAGCCATATGGCTCAAAGAACCTTAAATGCCTAGGACACTACACTGGACCAGTTATGTACGGTGAAGTTGTGGCAAACGTGCGATTTTACATCGTAAAAAAGGACCTGGAAACTCTCCTCAGTGGTGCAGTATGCGAGGAGCTGGGAATCATCAAGTTCCAGGGCCCGACAAATTCTAACATCCGCAGTGTCAACGTAGACAACACAAACATCAGAGATCTGACCGCGAAGTACCCAGACCTTTTCAAAGGGATTGGTACACTAAAAAAACCGTTAAATTACACATTGATGACTCAATTACCAACAGCGGAACCAGCCAGACCGATACCATTTCACTTAAAGGCCAGATTCCAAGAGGAAATAAAAAAGATGGAAGAGAACAACATCATTGAAGAGCACCATGGCCCAGCACCATGGGTATCAAATCCTGTACTGGCACCTAAAGAAAATGGAGGAATCCGAGTTACCGTGGACATGAGAAAACCAAATCGAGCAATAAAGGACACTCACATACCGATTCCACGTGTGGAAGATATCAGATCCCACCTAAGCAATTGTAAAATCTTCTCCAAACTAGATTTTAAGTCTGCGTTCCATCAACTGGAATTGGACCCAGAGTCACGCCATATCACTGTCTTCCATGCTGGAGACCGTCTCATGAGGTACCGAAAATTAGTCATGGGCACTAAACCTGCGTCAGGTGAACTTACAAAAGCATTGCGACCACTGTTTAGTTCAATCCCTCACGCACATGCAATCCACGACGATCTGATCTTAGCCACCGAAACACCTGAGGAACACTATAAAGTACTCGACACCGTGTTTCATACCATACAGGAGTCAGGCTTAACACTCAACCCGGAGAAATGTATCTTTGCAGCCAGAGAAATTCCATTCTGGGGAATCAAGGTAACACCGGAAGGAATTATGCCAGATCCATCAAAAGTTCAAGCATTGAAAGACGCTTCTGTACCAACATCGAAAGATGACATCCTTTCCTTCCTTAGCATGATCCAGTCCCACTCCAGTTTTATCCCCGGTTTAGCAATAAAGACTCACCACATGAGAAAGCTGACAAAACTGCACGAACGTTTTGAATGGACCAAAGAATGTCAACAAGAGTTCACAGCACTAAAGGACGCATTCACCAACGACACACTAATGAGACACTTTAATCCAAAATTGAACACCTATATTTTTGTGGATGCCCACCGAACTGGCCTCTGTGCAATACTCGCACAGGGTCACAACATAGATGACTCTTCTCCAGTCGCGTGCGCAAGCAGGACAACAACGAATGTCGAACAACGATACCCTCAACTCGATCTTGAATCACTCGCTGTGGATTTTGGCCTTAGACGATTCCGCCACTACATTGCTGGAGACCAGGAGTGGAAATCATCACAGACCACAAACCACTGGTCAGTATTTTTGCAAGCACCCGAATTGGTTCGATTCGAACAGACAGAATAAAACTGCGACACCAGGACATTACCTTCAAAGTATCGTGGAGACGAGGAAAAGAAAATCCTGCGGACTTCTTATCCAGGCATGCAACACCCATTAACAAAACGTCATGGCAACAGGAATCCGACGAACTGGAAAAAACTGTCTGGTTCCTCCAATACGCCCCCTATACAGAAGCCATCTCCATGAGTCGAATCATCGCAGAAACCAAGAAGGACGCAGTGCTGCAGTCCCTGGTCAAGTGCATTCACCAGGGGTACATTCCAAAGTCAAAGAAATCGTTGGAACCATACCGTAATGTCTTCCACGAGCTGGCGATATCGGACGAAGATCTAATGCTGCGTAACGACCGCATTATCTTACCACAAAGTCTTTGGTCGAAAGCTATCGTTAAAGCCCACCAAGGAAGCCACCCTGGTATGAGCAGCCTGAAGAGAAGAATCCGATCACACTTCTGGTTTCCCAGCATCAATACATTGGTCCAGGAAGCAGTCGAACAATGCGAGACATGTCAGCTTTTTACGAAGAAGACAACCAAGGAGCCAATTTCACCACAAAACGTACCTACAGGCCCTTGGGAGGGCGTATTCATCGATCTGTTTGGCCCGATGCCAGACCACAGACATGTCTTAGTAGTCTTGGAAACTACTCACGCTTCCCAGCAGCCAAGATTGTTCCGACAACCGCAACAAAACCAGTTCTAAAAGCCCTCGATGATATTTACCGGATTTAGGCACTCCCGAACGTCATCGCACCGACAATGGTCCACCTTTTAACTCAGCTGAATTTGCCAAGTTCTCTAGCGAGAACGACATCACGCACGTCCTGACGTACCCGTATCACCCACAAGGTAATCCAGCAGAAACCTTCATGAAACCACTCGGGAAAGCTATGAAATCAGCCTTCCACGAGCACAAGAGCAGAGATACAGCACTCAACCAGCTACTAGCATCATACCGTGCAACACCGCACCCGGCTACAAACCTCTCACCCGGTGGAACCATGTTCCACAACAGATACAGGAAGGATTTTCAACGAACGCGATACACTACGAAGGAACGACAAACGGCACAGGACAGAGATCTCCAACAAAGAAAACAACGGAAAGAGCTGACAAACATATCCCCGAGACGCCAACCATCCACCGTTCAACAGGGTGACCTAGTTCTCGTCATCAACAGTACCCGCTCAACAAAGTTTGAGCCCGTATATCATCGAACACCCTACTGGATCTGCGAAATCGACACCGAGGGCGTAGTCCTGAAGCGATCGACCGATTTCAAACGAATTCGCAGACACAAAGATGACATCAAGGCATACCACGAAAGTACAAAGGAACTAGTTACACCAGTTCCTTTTGACCTACCGAAGAAATCAACAACATGGATCTT
Source organism: Hydractinia echinata (assembly GCA_030067915.1). Classification (NCBI taxonomy): domain Eukaryota; kingdom Metazoa; phylum Cnidaria; class Hydrozoa; order Anthoathecata; family Hydractiniidae; genus Hydractinia; species Hydractinia echinata. The sequence goes on along the minus strand of JASGCC010003022.1, from coordinate 17,410 downwards.
CGATCGAAATGAAGAACCAGAACACCGTCACGACGAACACACTGGTAGCAACAACGATGAGTTGATCACAGAAGACGGAAGCGACACCGACACGATAACGGATGACGATACAATAGCCTACGAAGGAGAAACTTCAGACGCAGAACCCGAAGAAAAGATGACAACAGCAAAAAGACGAGAGAGGCGAACTCCGAGACATCTACAGGACTATGAACTTTAAAAGTATATATATATACATGTAAAAACACTTTCTGAAAAGATGAGTGATGATGTATCCGAGGTCGGCTGCCGGGCGTAAGGCAGAAAGGAGAGACCAAGATGGCGACAAGAGCTGTGTAATTTGTAGCTAGACTTATGTTATTTATAGCGAAGAAAGCTTTGTTGTGTTAACGTATAGCCGTTCTTTTCAAGAATAACCTCATTTTACAAGGGTTGAACCCTAATAACGGTACAATCCGAGCCCTACAGGTGAAGGCCACCGACCATGCCAGCACAAACGAAGAAAAGGCTAGTGTTGCCGCGTATGGCAACACGTTCAATATTCCCTCGGGAAAATGTTCGGACTGACGAACGACCTACCCTTCTACCAGCCTGGTCTGTATAATGGGCTCCAGTTGTCCTCCATTTCGCGTCGTACGGCGACGTTATCAAAGACAGCCGCCTCAGGATCCGGATCTACTGCGGTAGCGGCCAAGCCGGCCGACGCCACATACAAGATAACCAATATAGCCTTAGAATTTGACAGGGTAAATCATGAGGGTCTCGCGAGTGCTATGATGTCACGGTATAGTCTTCTCGCGTTACCCTACAAACGGATACTGAGAAGTAAAGTGGTGACCCTCAAGAAGGAGGACACCAGCTACAATTTACAGCTGGACACTCCTGCTAAAAGTTTAAAGGGGGTCTTGTTCTTGTTCATGGACCCTACAAAAGTGAAGGCGTATTCTGGTGCTAACGAGGTCTTTTACAACCCCAAAATTGAGAAGGTTTCTATTACTGTTGAGGGTGAGCCCAATGAGTTGTATTCGCACGCTATGTTACCCAAGGACCATCTCGAACAGATCGTGAACCTCTTCGGCAGCCGCGATTCGAATGTGACTGTTGGGCAATTTCTAACAGAAAGGTACGCGTTATTTATCGATTTCAGGACCTCGCCCGACCCTAGTCTGCATGGATCTGGAAGGCCTCTTCTCCGCCTGAGCGATGGGATTACATTACACATGACAAAGAAAGCTGACGGTACAGGGGGTATCCACTGCTATGTGTACTTGTTACAAGATGCACAGCTGAACCTCCTAGATGGTAGATTCCACAGTGTAGAGTATTGAAATAAATGGCAACACTTGGTGTTCTTGTTGCAGGTGCCGCGATTAACGCGATGGCATTCAGCGGATCAAACTTTCTGTTTAGTAAACCTTCGGGGCATGGCGAGGCAGAGCGCAAGAGACATAATGAGGCGGTAGAGAAACTACAAGCCAGTCAAGCTCAATGGGTGAAGGACCGGCAGAGAAAAATCGACTGGTTCAACAAGCAGAGGGGAATGCAAATACAGGCCGGGAAGAGTTTGAAAGAGCTCGAAGACGATATGTACAAATACTACATCGCATCGAACGATAAGGTCAAAAGCTCCACAGTGTTACCAAAGAAGAAGCAGAAAAATTAAGCCATATGTACTACACCCCGGAACATCTCTGGACTGGACGGAAAGCCGTTAAATTCCTATCCTCAGAAACTGGCCTATCCAAAAAGCTGGTCACTCACTGGCTTTCTAGGCAACTGCTCTGGCTCCGACATATCCAGGGTCCGAGACGTATCGATTATCCTCATTTTACCATTACACAACCCAATGACATGCACCAGTTTGATATACTTCATATGCCCCATGATGTGGCCTCGAGGTACAAGGTAGCGAGGCCCCTACGTACGAAAAAAGCCAGCGAGGTCGCGAGCATGATCAATGACATTTATAAGGCAGGACCTCTTCGCTATCCCAAAATTTTCCAATGTGACAATGGCTCCGAATTCAAGTCAGATGTAACGAGGTTACTGGAGAACAAGGGCGTAGAGATTAAGAGGGCTACCACCAAATACCACCATACGTTTACGGCCTTTGTAGAGAGCTACAACAAGGTACTCGCTGAAAGACTCTTTAAGCCTCAGGATGCCCAAGAGTTGGTCTCTGAGGACACTAGTAGTACATAGGTCAAACATCTATACACCATGGTGAAAAGTCTCAACAATACCAAGACTGCCATGATTGGGATGAAACCCTCAAGGGCAATCAAGCTCGAAGAGGTACCACTCGCGAGGGGGCAACACTATCCCGAAGAAAAGCCATTACCTGAGGACGGGTTATATCTCTATCTGCTACAGCCCGGAGAAGAGCATGGTGACGCGAAGAGACGTGCAACTGATGCTTTTTGGAGTAAGAAAACGTACAGGCTGGATCGTATTGTGGCGGGTAGTCGTGTGTTGTACTATTTGAAAGACGGGCCTGATCGTAGCTTCGTGTCGGAAGAGTTGATGCTGATCCCGGAGGATGTTCAAGTACCGCCGGAGCTAGTGAAAGATTGGTAATATATCTTCATAAGTGTACCTAAATCCAGATCTTCATACCCGTCATCTCCATTCCTTACATAGAGCAAAGGATGCAGGGTGTAGAATGGGTACCCATACACGATACCTTGTATAACAGCAGGTTCGCTGTCAAGATCAAAATCAACCAACCATCTATCTTCTATATGAAAGTTGAGGATATCGCTTATTCTAGCTATATCACCCAAACCCGACAGCTTCAACTCCTTATCCTTAATGACCTCGTAACAGAGTGCACCATACTTGTTCCTACCCTTTTTAACGATATGCAACCCCAGGCGTTGAATTTCACCCTCTAAATCCTCGTCGATCTTCTTCCTTGCAAATGTTGCCAATGCTTTTTTTCCCGAGGCTACCCTACTTAAAAGATATTCGTCATCGGGGTACTCAAATCATTCGTAGTAAAATCCATTTCTGAACCTAAAGTTTTCTAGGCACTCAGGGCAATAACCACTCACTGACGCTGCCTCAATACAGCATCGCAGTACGGGTACTTGGATATTGTACATATTTTTCAGTTGTTGTTGTTGTACGTATTTTTCCATATTTTGTTATTTTCCTAAAATGCCTAACACGCTCTGGGTTGACTTCGATACACCCACGCTCTCGAAGCCAGTTGTAGTGTACGATGGCATTTGGTGTTTCTCCCAGCACCACAATCTCACCGTTGGGGTAGTCAACAAGTTTGTTTCGAATCTTTTGCGCCACATACCCCTGTTGACCACAGATGGCGAGGTATGGAAAGGCATCGTTGTTGTTCTTCTGGATCACAACCATGCCGTTATCCTTTCCCGGATCTTCAAGGTAAGGTACGGCACGTTCCTGAAGCCTCGCATTTTGCTGGGTCTGCAATTCGAGATCGTCCTGGAGCATTACAAGTTGCTGATCCCTATCCTGGAGCTCGTCCCCCAACACCACAAGTTGCTTGATCCTGTCGTCTAGATCATCCCCGAGGATGGCAATGGCCATATGCCTTTCCTTGAGGGCTTGACGCTGCTCCTTAAGATCATCCTGCAATTTTTCGACACCTTTTTTTGTAAGCCATCTGGTAAGCTGTGCCGCCTTGGGTTTTCTGGAATGACGTAGAATCTCCAGGGCACCATCTAATGTGACAAAGACGTCATGCAAATTTTGGCCTTTATTTAGGGTGGGGGTGCCACCCCCACCCCCTACCTGTATATTTTCTCTTGTCGTAGCTACCTCGGCCAAATATTGAAAATTGCGCACTATGTCAACAATCCCTAAAAACCTACCAAGATCAGCACGTTTAAAAAGAAGCTGATTTTGCCCGTCGAACAGGGTCTCAATTGCTCCTGTTGGTATTGTGTTGAACAGAGAAAGTTGCGACATTTCTTATATACCCATGTTCAGCCAGAGGTTTTCACCCCTAACTGGTAATTTTACTATCCACAAGAGTAGTAAAATGAGCGCCTGCTTACAACATATCTATATCAAACATCTCTTCGACTAGCTCCCGCGTATCATCGTCAGGTAATGTGAAATTGTCCTTCGTAAGGACATCATCTTTGAACCTACACCAAGCATGCACGGCGTTAGGTTCATCGCACTCAGGCTCTCTTAGCGCTATGTCCGGATACCTCACTCTCAGGGTGTTGATTCTCACGGTGAGCTGCTTCCTTTGGCATCGGATCATATAGTGTGGGTGCCTTCCAGGTCTTCCACGCTCCTGTGGATCATTTTTGCTGAAGACACACAAGACGGTATCGATAGGAGGCCGATGTGGTACATGTCTTTGTTGGAGTTCTAAAATTTCTTGATCTTGTATGGCAAGTTACTGATCCCTGTCCTCAAGCTCGTCCCCCAACACCAAGAGTTGCTTGTCTCTATCGTCTAGGTCGTCCCCAAGGATCGCCAGGGCCATATCCCTTTCCTCGAGGGCTTCACTCTGCTCCTTAAGCTCGTCCTGCAATTTTTCGACACCTTTTTTCGTAAGCCATTTTGTTAAGGCTATGGCCTTGGTTTTTTTGATTTGGCAGCAATTTCCAAGGCACCATCCAATGTGACGAATACATCGTGCGGATTTTTCGTTTTTCCAAAGGGGTGGGTGGCACCCCCACACCTTTTTCCTACTATTTCTTGCCTTGTTGTAGCTTCTTCAGCCAAATATTGGAAATTACACTTTATATCAGCAATCCCCAAAAACCTCCCCAGGTCAGCACGTTTAAAAAGAGGTTGATTTTGTTCATTAAACAGGGTCTCGATGACCCCGGCTGGTATTGTGTTGAACAGAGAAAGTTGCGGCATTTCTAATAACCAATGTTCAGCCAGAGGTTTTTACTCGAGAATTTTCCAAGTCCTAGGGTGTTCAAGCCTTACATATAGGCATGCATGCTTGGACTTTCTCAACTCAGCCTTTATCCCTGCCCAATCGGATATCATATTCGTTTCTTCATCGATCATCTTCATATCTGACCTTTCATGGGGGTACCAGACGAAGAGCAACTTTTTCTGTCTCCTTAAATTTTTTGGAAGGGCTGTGTACGATTGGGTTAGTAGCCAAAGGCTATGCTTCCTGTGCCTACCACTGATGGCAAGTTCAAGCAAGGGCTGTCTCCGCTTATCGAGGCTTTTGTCAGCTATCATATCGTCAATGATGAACAAGGTCCCTTCACCCTTCAATAGATCCGACAATTTTCGAAGCCATTCGAAAATCTGATCCTTCAGGTCAATTAGGAACACATAATCATCCTTCCAAAGTGAGGCCCTATCGAGGTAGGTTCTATTCCACCTTAATGTAGGACATAGTATGACTATGTTGTAGTGGTGTTTTTTATACTCGTTCTTAAGTAGGTCCAGGACACGTTGTGTTTTCCCGCACCCAGTCGGACCCGTGAAGATAGCCGTGTGTGGTTCCTTGACTACGTCTAGCATTATTTTATTAAACGCCCTGCTTTTTTCTGTATTTTAGGGATAGTGGAAAGACAGTTAGAACAAATCCACGCGCCAGGGGGGGTTGTTCTCAAGATGCCCATTACAGTTGGGGCAGCCCGTGGTCTGTAGACGATGGGTAGAGGATCAAACGATAGCTTACCCTCCAGGTACCGCAGTACCTTGCTATATCTTTCAACGAGGCGCGCCTTTTCCTTAGAGAAATGGCAGGGCCCACGGTTAAAAAGGGGCATCTTGATGGGTGTTTTTAATAGTGTAATGTACCGATGTACAAGGTCGTGGGAAAACAAGGTATAGAGACGCAGGTCATTTTCGTCTTGTTGAGACCCTCTAATTTTCCTATCAATTCCGACAATGTCTAGCATTTATTGTTTCGGAACGATACTTGCTGGGATCCACCCTTTTGATACAGCCATTTCGCGACTGGCCCTGCCTGCTGCGAAATAAGCCGTCATTTTCATGACATCGTTCATGTCCATTTTTGCAGAAGGTCTCGTAATGCCCAGGAATTTCTTACCTGCAAGAGCATAGGCAAAGGAAAAACTGAGATCTACCACAGTCTCATAGAGCATATCTAAAATTTCCTTCTCCTTAGGAGTTATGTTGCTTGTTGCTTTTGTTGCCATTTATTTAATGCATTTTGAAAATATCAATTTTGGGTTGAGCCTTGCCTTGAGGCTCAGGATGAATCGTGGGCTTGTGAGGTTCATAAACATTTTTGCCTCCAAATTTATACCACACTCCAACCCCTATCGCGAGTAGGGCAAGCGTACCCACGCCGTAGATGTAGACTGACTGTACGGAACTGGCCCCAGAAGAGGTTTTGACTGTAGATTCAACAGTACCCTCTTGTTGTTTCATTTCTTCCTTCCTCTTCTTCATCAGTGCTGCTAATTTGTGACCCTGCGCAACCCTTCCTGGATGTTTTACTGATCTCGTGATAACGTTCTCTTCTTGTCTCGGTTCTTCATTCATTTATTTAAAACGAATGAAGATTCTTCTGGATGCCTCATTCGTTGGTATCTTCCTGCTCCCCCTCTTTTTTGCTCATATGTCTAGCTGTATGCCCTATCACCAAGATAGGCGCCAAACACCTCCCGATTGTACAGTACACGAGGACCCCGAGGTCTGCCATGGCGTCTCGGATGATCGGATCCTCTTCGATATCTTTTCGCAGGTCCTCAACGCTGTCAATGTCCACAAAGTTCCCAATCATGTTTGCATACAGGTTAACTACGTGAGTAGTTAATGCCTTGGCCGTTTTTTCTCCCTTCTCTTGGAGCTCTCGTTGAACATACTCGATATGTACCTTTTCGATGGCCTCATCGGGAGCCTTGTCGACAAAGCCTTTTGCGCAGGGCTTCCTTTAAAGATTGGCGCTTATCCGTAGGTTTTTCAATCTGTTCAAAGGATTCTGCGGAGTCTAACATTTGTGCAAGCTCTGTCATTCTCTTTATTTTATGTTGAAATTTTAGATAGAATAGTAGTACTATCACATAGGGTAGAATTACAGCTATATACAAACACACTCCCATTTATTCGAAGTGTGTTTGATCAACCACGCTAGGCTACACTCTACTCGGAGATATATCGATGACCTTTCTTTTGGTTATCTACAACCCACATGGGTTGTATGTTAGTGTAGTGCAGTCTTTTCAATTGTTCTTCCTCGCTAGGATATTCCCCATTCTCCCTGTATTTTATCGGTATCTTGTGGTCAAACTCCCACTGCCTTCGGTTTCCCCAGTTCATCCCGCCCCTAAACTGTGCTTGGATGTGCTTCATGAATGTAACAATATCACAGCCTAGATATTCCTGGGAAGCTATCTCTGTATCCCAATTTAGGGCATTAGGAATCCTTAGCAAAGTAAGATCATAGAGATAACCTGGGCGATCGCATGTTGGACAGTGGTTTCTTTGTTTTTGATGTGGGCATTTGGTACGTTCCCTTGATGAATTCTTCATATCGAGGCATTTGGCACATTGCTTTGTTCGTTGTCCGTTACGTTGGATCACCTTGAAGTTGTATAGTGGTAAAGCCTGCTTACATTTTGTACATTTTCTGGCCCCCTCCATATTGTTTTTGTTTTGTGAAGGTAGTACCTTACACAACTTTGGACAGCTTTTAGAAACCCTCTTTATTCAAAAATGCTTACAACATTTCTGAATAGCAATTAAAACACAAGTGGGGAGGTATGTATCCCATCAGCATGTACAACTCTTTTGTCATAAAACGCAGAGAGACCGAGCTTGTTTTGTTCATAAGTAATCATTCCCTGGTTGTGCACCCGAAAACCTACGTTTTTGGCCAGGTCTAGACCACCCTTTAACGCACTCATGTACCTAGACCAAGTCAAGGCATTTTGGTCTCTTCGACATGCCCTTACACGATATTTCGTACCCTTTTTTACCCTCCACAAAGTAGCACTTGGCTGTCGTGACAAACCATCCGAAACGCTATGAATTCTGGCTTGAATATCCCTCCCTCACGACTTGAGTACTTATCAGTGACGAGCCAGTTTTTCACATCCTTGTCATAAGCGTCAAGCAGTTCGGGGCGAACGACATCCCGCAAACTCTTCCCCGGAGATGGCAAAAATAGGCACTGTCAGTGTCCATATATATAAATTCTCGACGATCCACGTACTTGTCCAGAAAATCGTAGTAAAATTCCAACATACGAAGTTTGGCAAGTTGATACACAGCAATACCACACTGATAGGCCTATCGATACTGCACTTGTGTTTGCCCCTTCTAAGCTCTTACGCATCTCCAATCTCTTCGCGATCTTCGAGGTATGGACTTCGCAGGGCTGCTTCAACCTCCTTTTGATTACGTGTAAATGTAGTGTTTGCGTGTCCTTGCCAGGTCTTCGATCATCTTGCCGTAAAAGCTGTTACCTTTCAATTTGGCCGTATCCCCCGCAATACGCTTGTTGGGGTGTTTATCAGCTTGTCGTCGTGCATCGGGAATCTCTTGTGGAAACCATGCAAAGGGTTCTCGAGTGTACTCGATCAACTGGTGAAAAGCAGTCACTTTAGGCCCTGGTCAAGGTACTATTTTAGTAACGGGGTATACAGTAGGATTTTTTCAGCTTTTTAGCAACCCTAGAAGCTTACGCGTACCTGGAACACGTTTACGACCCGTAGTTTTCAGGTACTCGTGCATGTGCCCCGGGATTTGATCGTTGGGTATCTCCTTCACAACCGAACAGTGGAGCCATTTCGCTGAATTTGTCGCGCAGATCTTCAGGTACTTCAATATCCACCTGCGCAAACCCAAAGAGTGATTCATCTAGCACACCCCGCGTTAATAGCTTGATATTGTTTTCTGAGGAAAGAATGAAAATTACAAAGTGCACGCACATGATAACCTCGACGTTGGCGTATCCATTCTTGGTCAGCTTTTCTTTCCCACAGGGAAAGTCGTGCACCAGGGTACTTGGATATAGCATATTTGCATCGTAACCTAGAATGGTCTTACACTTGTGGGGCTCCTTGTATAACGTGAGATCTGATACCGATCACATCCCTCTCGTGGTACCTACAGAAGACGATCGCGGGACCACCCACCATCCCTTTCGCAAGAGCTCGTACGGCCTCATTCCTTGTACATTTTTTACAGGCTTTCTGTACCTCTTTAACATTTCTTAGAACCTTTCTTGTAGCAAGAGTCCTCGCACTTGGTGCCTGCAGGGGTCTCATCACATCGGCTAGGTTGTACTCGCGCAGCCAGTCCATTATGGTGACGCAGCCTTGCTTGTAAAACTCAGCGCGGAGGTTTCATACTCTTCGCGAGATAGTGTGTTTTTCCCCACTTAGCCGGCTATAGAAGTCCTCATGCGCGACAGGCCCCAACTGCTGTGGTTTGTTAACTACTCGTATGGAACACGAGCTTTTGGAGGCCTACATTCCAAGGACTTGCACCAAACTGTCATAGCTCATACCAGGGGCAAGGAAATTTTTAATGTCGACAAAATTTAAACCTAGGGGTCGTGAGGAACATATAGTTATTATCCCTCTTCGCTACCCTAATCTTATAGCCTAGCGCGATTTCTTCGACAAAATACCGCTTGATCAGGTTGATGTCATATTTCCCACTGTTGAAACCAATTACAGCTACCTGGTTTACCACTCGTTCCAAGTATCCTGGTTCTTTTTTGGCTAGCATGTCGAATCGTCAGGCTTCTCCACAATGAGGGTATGCCTTTTATTCAAGCTGCTCCACAAACTGTTTAACTAAAACCTTGGATCCTCGTTCTCAAGAAACTCGGGTGGTTATTAAAACAATCGGCAATAGCCACGCTTACAGGGATATGTCTCGAAAGATATGTCCAAATCAGAGGTTTGGTGGTAATTCAAAGGGTGTAGGAGGGCTTCAAAATCAAAGACAATGTGGTAGGGATAGGGCCTAAACTCCTTCTTAAATAACCTCTTGATTTTGGGTGGTTTTTACATTCCCAGGCTGTGACGAGGTTGTAACACTGTTCCTGCTATCATTATTTGCCTTAGACAGGGTTGCACCGTAACGAGTCCTTGTCCGCGTCGGTTCTCTCGGGCCGACATGGACATCCATGTCATTTACAACCGTTGTACTCATAGACGGTCTTTGTGATAGGCTCATAGCCATAACTTTCCACTCCTTTTTACCCTCCGCGGATAACACGTCACCACCATGACCACATAGAGCGTGGTGCATGTGCCTCCCAGTTTCCCTTCGACATTGTATTCTATCCATCTTGAGGAGTCGTAGCTAAAACCCTCATTCGTAAAAAACCTTCTCCGCCTTACCCGCATACGTTTCACTTTGCCACCTTTAACAAATGATTGTCGTCTTGACGCCCTCGGCATTTGTTCTTCTTATGCCGTGATAGGTTGCAGACTTTGTTAAAAACATGACCGCATACCTCAACATTCCCAGTGTTTTGGTCAGCCTGTCCAAATCTATGATATAGAAACAGTGGCCCGTCCAGCATACCAAGATTGATAGTGTCTAAACATTTTTGTACTGTTTTTGCCCATAGCCGAGTCGCCATGGTGCTGTTTCGGAATTTGTTTTGGGCTCAAAGACTCTGATGTTAATCCCGAATTGTTTGGCAACTCCCTCAAGATCCACCAGCCTTGTTGGGCGCACATCCTTAACGATTAAGCTCTAGGGTCTCATAGTACTTTCGGGCTAAGGTGAGATGCTGGCCTTGTTAGAAACTCTGTTCCTCGTTTTACGTTAACCCTCTCCCTTACAGCTAGGGCACATCCAAAAGCACAAGTTGTCCGTTCTGGCATCTTCACCATCCATAGCATAGAATGCAACCTCATGTTTTCGCAGCCAATTCCGGGAGAGTTGCATCCCAAAAGAGTTCACGCGTGCTTATCACCTTGATCTGTACGTGATCAAAGACGCTTCGATTTCAGCATGCTTGATTAGTGCCAAAGAGCTCTTGGCTTTGTGATATTCAGACACACCACCCCCGCCTTGGTAAATATTACAGCCGAAACTGTACACCATTCTAATGCGCATTTCCATGTAGGATCAATTTTTCGCATAATAGTGGTCCCTCAGAGGTTGGTTTCAAATGGTCGTTGAACCGCCATGTTCTGGTTTAATTTTCATCTTATCTTGCCCCCTGTTCGATCTCGTCGTGAAGCGTTGTCCCTCCCGAAATTTGTTCCTTTGCCGTGTTGTAGTAGAAGGCAACGGTATCCCACACACTCTGTAGTCGAGAGGCAAGAGCGTCGCGAGTTGCTGCCACCGGTGCTCGACACGGTGTTTTATATTTACTGATTGCATTCTTGAACCAACTCATCCCTTTCTTATATACAGATTTAACCAAGTCCGAGGATTTTTTCGAGGTGGTCACGTTGCTGCGCATTGCGTTGGATTTTTGTTTGATTTTTTGCTGATTGGTCAGCGATTTTGCGGAGATGGGGTGTGATGGGGCGTGTGATGAATATCTGTGACGTCACAAGTCAAATTCTGTATATTAGTTTTTATGAGAGTTTGACTGTGTTTTTGGAAAAGTCTGGGTATACTGACTCCCTATACTAGCAACGGATCCCGTTTGAAAACCCGCAGAATGCAAGACATTCGATCTTTCTTTCAGAGACTGTAATTAAATGCCCTGTGCCCCCAGAATTCTATAAAAAAAGAGAAAAAGATGAAGGGAAAAACGTTTGTTCTCAACCCTTTTAAAATTTTCACAGGGGATTATTTTCGCGAATTGGGCTTCTCCACCCTTCCGCGATACTTATATTCGCGAATTTGCCAAAATTCGCGAAGTGAACGAAAATTAATCCTCGCAAAAATTAATCCACTTATGTAATTTGGTCTTTGGCTGACTTCGCTAAACTTTTGTGTCATTGGTTTTGGTTTGAAATTACTACGGGCCAACATATTTTGTGGACATTTTTAGCTCAGTTTTATCCTACCTAAGTAGTGAATTTTATGCTATTTGTAGCTAGTTTTAATGCTAGCTATGTGGCTAATATGTATTGAGAATACGTAATCTTTGCATTGTAAAGGAGAGACTTTCAAGTACGGTATCTTCCCTGCCTGTACTTTCTGAGCCATTGCCTTTTCTTCTCATGCCTTTTCTGGTGCCTGCCATGCCTTGCCTACCCTGCCTCGCTTATTCCTCTTCCTGTTTCCTTGCGCTGCTACGCCGTGCCTTTTTCTTGCCGTGCTTAATGCTTTTGCCTTAATGCCTTGCCGTTCCCTTGCCATTGCCTACCCTTCCTATGCCTTTTCTGGTGCCTGCCTACTATGCCGTTGCCTGCCCCTCCCATGCCTTGCCTACCCCTGCCATGACGATTCCTCTTCCTGTTTCCTTGCCTGCCTTTGCCGTGCCCTTTTCTTCCCGTGCTTAATGCCTTTGCCTTGGCAACCTCTCCGCAACACTTTCTATATTGATTTCTTTATTTAGAGTTTGTTTACATGTATATTAAAATAACTAATTTTACACCAACTATTAAAAAGTAAAAACTAATACAATGTTAAAAACATTTTCAAATACATACATCGTTACCGAGAAAATAGAGCACTGTAGATATTGTTTCTTGTATTGATCCACAACTTTGGTCGTTCTTGGAACAAGCTCTGATGGGAAAGTAACACATAATGGAACTTTTTGGTATTGTTGAGAGATCAAATATAGCAAGAAGTATAAGACATAGATTCAAAAGATATATGCCATATTTAAACAAATCCACCCACTATACCATGATCAGTTAAATGACCACATAACATAAACATGTCACATACTTGTTAATGATCAAATACAAATGCAACTGGCATTAAGTTGTCAAACATAGTGTTATTTTATCTTATATACAAATAAAGAGTTAGAGAATAGGAGTAACTATATCGCAATGCAGATAAAACTAGTCTTTTAAGACGGAAAGTTTAATGAAAAAAAAGGAGGTTTCTCTCCAAAGAATAAGAAGCTGCTGGAGAACTTCTGCACTCTCCCCAGGGATAATCGGAAAGTTAATGGATTTCGACTGTACTGAAAACAAACACCTATGAATGTGGAAACACGAGGATTGGGTGAAATTCACTCATGCTTGGGATCTGGTGCGGGCCCTTGAGTAAGCATCCCCTGCCTCCTGCAAGACACCAGCCACATTCATTGAACACCGTCCGCCAAAACCAATAACTTTTGTTAAACTTTGGTAAAAGAAAAGTCGACAGCTGCTTATTGGTCGTGTCAATTTTGATCAAAATTGCTGGAAAAAATTAGTTCAAAATATTTTAACCTACTACTTTTGCCTATTTTAAAGCAATGCCATCTACATAATAATACAAAGAGTGCCTCCATCTGTCTGTGACAGGCATTGTGGATTGTCTTAATTTTTCTTTAATATTTTCAGACGTTCGGTGTTTATGTCGCTAGAGCTATGCGTTACTTTTTTATGTAGCAAACTTAAAATTGTCAAGGAGGAATCGCTTTTCTCAAAAAAAAAATTATTAAAGCTTCAAAATTCTTAAAGTTTTATATTTTACTATTTTTTAAATAATAAAAAAGCTAGCATATTTGTTTACATTTTTCTGCATAATTAATTTATCCCCTGGTGTGTGAGGTCGTCACATCCAAGATAAGACCAAACGAGGCCAAACTTCCTGGCTATGCTTCTTATAGAGTTGAGAAAGTGAGGCAAAGTTAATAGAAAGACTGGGGTAATAATTCAAGATAGTTATAGAAATCGTGAAACCTACTGATCAGAATAAGATAAAAATGTTTACAAGCAGTAAAAGCATATCATAAGAAAAATAGGAAAATAGTATAAAATGAACAAATGTAGTATTCACGACTTAAACATAACAGAAACAAAGGGGGTCGTCACACCAAAGACAAGACCTGCAAGTTGGCAAAGTTGAACCCCCCATCTAAGCGGCGTGGTCAAAGTTTTTACCTTTAAATTGCCTCAAAAAGAACACATAGGACAAGTGATGTTATCTTGGACTAAGATGTATAGTGACCATTATTAACAGAGTCAGAGTGGTTAATAATGGCTCTGATACAGAAATGTTTTTGACTGGTCACTTCATTGTCAATGGCAACCAGAAGCGACAAAAGATTCATGATAACAGAAACAGTGGACACCTACCTGTTTTAAAATATGATCTTCTAACTGCGAATGAACCTCTTCAATTAAATAATGTGTGATCCACTGTTTTCTATTTCTCTTTTCGCGTGTCGCAGCTTGAGGTGATGTGGCAAAGTGGGCTAAGCCCATTTGTTATTTACACTCAAACTCTCTGGTTGCAAAAACTCTGTTATCGACGTTTGAGTTGAGTTCTTTTGGCTTTAATTCTAGAATTGAAGATGCCTCTTTAGTACAATTCGACTGAAAACAGGTGTTACAAGTGATAGAAGTTCCAATACTAATTATAACATAGTGGTGATAAAAAGTGAATCGATGGAAAGTTCGCCTAAGAGATAACCAAGAACTTTAATTTACAACAAGATGTACCATCTTGTTGTAAATTAATATCGAAAGTACCTTTTATTTTGATTATGGCGTCTCCTAATGCCCCTGAGAATCGGGATGGGTCAACCGGGACTTTAGAAGAGCCATAGCTGGTAACAAATATTTGAAACAGGTCGAAGCAAGAGGTGACAGAGAAGGATTACTAGCAGAAAGAGCTTCACAAATTTGCTGGCGAAAGAGGAAATTTTGGTTTGTTAAACTCTGCAAACGTCATAATTTCTACATTACTATTTTTTCTCTTTATATGTGATTTACTCAGCATAATAGCTACCTAGCTATATACGTCTCCCCAGTTTAACTTTATTTAAGTGGGTGTCTTAGCTACTGTAGCAAGCTAGCCTATGAGTTGTGTTATTTCTATTTTTTAGCTATTTAGCTATCGTTTTTGAGCACGAATTACGATGTAAACAAGACACAAAATCTTAGAAAAGACTTATTGAACTTTTAGGATAGTGTGAGGTCACTTTAATGCCCAGCATAGAGTATTATTTTTCTCATGTTTCCTGTAAACATTACAAGAGGGCTACATGAAATATGACAAGGGATCTTTGTAAATTTAAAGTGTTTACGTTAATTGGGGTTATTCTACTATTTTGTTTTTGACATCCAGTTAAACTTTTGTGAGCCAGCCAGCCAGGCAGTAAGTTACCAGGTTATTTTTACAAATGTTGTTGATACTTTCTACAACGATTGTTTGAAATTTTTTAGGGGGAATTTACGTGGCTTTATGTTATTTTTTTGTTAATTTTTTTAAAGATAGGATCGTATTTTTGTCTGTTTATATTGTTCATGTTGCAAACTGATGTTTTTTTTAAATTTTGTGTAAACTATTGTAGAATTGGACTTCACGGTAAGCTGTTGTCTTCTTATATTTAGTTGTCATTTTGCTGAAATAAAAATTCCATGTTTTTATTTTTGTTGAGAATTTTACAAAATTTTTGTAGGATTAATGTTTGGTGATGATAAAAACTTACATGTTCTGACTGGAAACTATTTTTGTTTTTTAGATTTTGTAATCCAATGGGGCGAGGACTGAAATGACTGATTTTTTCTATAATTTGATGTGTTTCATAACCTTTTTGTGGAAGATTTATGGGTAATGGCCAATCTACAACATGCTGAATGAATTGATTTTTGTTAATTTAGATGCGCTCCTTAAAAACCGATCTGTTTTACATTTTGTGTAACTTTTGTAAGGACGGACCATATACAATGTTTCCAAAATAATGATCTTCGTTGATTCGAAATTTACTCCTTGCTCATTGCTTTTTTGACATTTAGGTTTAAAAAATGGTTGGTAAAAGGCAAGTACGGATCATAATACCTAAAAATAATAATTTTGTTGTCGTTAACAGGTCAATTTTTACATTTTGTGTACGTTTTTGGGGGAGAGGATGGTGGTGCAACCGAAATAAATGATTAAACTATGGAAAGATAGTAGATTTATTAAACTTTTAATAATCTTAGGATAGTGTTTTTCTGGGGTTACATGCAATAGATGGATTCCAGCGTGACGTTATTTGTTTACTTTTCAACAGTAAGCTCTTTGGCCCTGGCATTTGCGTGGCAGAAAAAAAGATGCTAAGATTTGGTGAGGAGAGGTCTTTTTCCTGTGGATTTCTTCATCGTTGAGTAAGGATGCAACTAAACGATACAGGTGATCTTTATTATTGCACACCCGTTTGTTCATTCCCACCCTGATCGGACCTACGATCATGACAGGCGAATATAATTGGTGTATATCACATTGAAGTGAAGTTACTTTGCACATCACTAACATACTGCATCACTGCCATAAACTGGAATACTTTTGTAATATCTAACATGAATAAAAAAGAAAGAAATATCTAACGTGAAAAAACAACTTGTCTACAAATTTGTTGCCCATGAAACAAAAAGTGCATGTTACCCCTTGAAAGTGTTGCTTATATACCTAGGCGGGCGTAATGTATGAAGAAAAGATAGAATAGAAATATCTTTTTCTTCGGAAGACAGTTCGTTCATTGAATTTCGAGAATATTGAATCTCTTTTAAGGAAAAAGAGCTTATACAGGACAATTTATCATTCTTCAGCCTACACCCACATCCATTTTTTAAAAATGAACCTATCTTTTCGAATTCGATAAACTCCTTGTCCTCCATTTCGACTTCAGTAGCAGATCGTTTACTAGTAGCCATGACGGTTGTTAGCAGAAACTAGTTTCTGGTACCACTTGTGCCGATGCAGGAATAAAAAATAGTATCACGTGACCTGTCCATGGTGATCGAATCAATGTGATTGCCGTGACCTGGTTTCTATTGCCTTATTGTTCAAAATACTTACCGAAAAAAAGTGGGCCGTAAATTACTCTTTAAAAGCAAAAAGTGTTAAGTAATCGAACGTGTTAACGGAATATTAATACTGGTGATATCTTAAGGATACGGTAACCCCCTTTAGGCGTCTTTTTTTTTAAAAAATTATTTTTTTAATTTTGATTCTTTGGCATATTTTCCTGATATTTTTAAAAAAAGAATCAAAAATATTTATTGTTAAAAAGGAAAAATCTATTTTATCTTTTAGTGTTTGCAATAGTGTGCTCAAAGTTTAAAATTCCTTAAATATATTTAATCTGTATGATAATTAAAGAGAGTTATGCAGAACGGAATAAAAAATTGCATCTCTACATATAAATAGAAACGTTCACACATTAATATCTATACAAATTTATTATTAGTTATTATCTATGCCTTTTTAATTTATTTATTCGTAAACGGTATATATTTTTGCGAACACTCCCCTCCATCTTGTCGAAATTTTACGAAAACAAGTATTGTTGCGATAATTATATCTTTGGCTACAGAACTTTGCTTTTTCTAACGCAAAAGTGAGGAAATATCGAGTTTCGATCTTATGCTTAAAAATAGATAAATCAAGTTAT
>JASGCC010003021.1:0-25638 GCA_030067915.1 Hydractinia echinata | reverse complement strand
AAGAACAAGAAGAACAAGCTGTAAGATAAAAATCTATTAGGATTTATAACTTTTCTCCTTGTATTACGTAGCAAGGTTTTACTGAGGTAATTATGTAGTCAAAATGGATGCATCTCATATCAAAATCACGTACTGTATTTTTTAAAACTAAACACTCAAATTCATGATTGGTCTTTGCAGGATGTTTTCACTGTAAGTGTTGGGAATCTCCCACCGCATGCTGACGTGTTGATAAAAATCATCACATACGTAGCAGAACTTCCGTTAGAAGAGAGAACAATCAGTTTCATACTGCCTGGAGTGTGGCACCATGGACCAAGAAAAACTGCTTTGGCTACTCAAATTCAAGTAAGATTTAGCTGGCATTGTGTTTTATTTCAGATTTGGTAATGAACCTAAAAGAAGACCAAGCAATCATATTTATACCTATTTTTTAGGATGAGGTTACTACTGTTAATGTTGATGATGATAACTCACATGGGTACATATTTATTTTCTTCTTATTGTGAGACATTAATTAATATTCTCTTCCCCATTCCACCACTCACTCCATTCTTAAACTATAATCCCCTACTTGAATTCCCTTAATAAGTGTCCTTTTCAAGTGAATGTGCATGTTAGTAAAATTAATTTTAATAAGGACTTTTTATACCTGCTCATCGTGTTCAGTCTGCAATGCGAAAAATTAAATTTATATAAAAAAATTTTTAATGAATTTACTTTGAAAATGTTAATTATTTTGAATAGGACATTTACTTTAATTTCTTTACGAACTTTTAAATATTTTGAGATCTCAATTCTTTAGTACATAAATGCTTTCGCCATGTAAACAGCTAGCTCTCTTTTTCTCAAAAAAGCACCTAAACTTTTAAAATTGGTAAAGTCTTCAAGTGTGCAACTTTTGCATTAATGTCATTTATTTTTGTATTCAAACTTATTGTCAACTTTATTTCCTCACTATGTGTTTCTTTGAATGTGATTTAGAGACTTCTCACTCCAGTTATCCGTAGATATGCCATATGACATAAGAAATATCTTCTCGCCAACACATTCAGTTAAAATTAAGGTATTTATTCAAATTAAATTTTTGATTTTTTGGTAAAGATAATCTTTTTCGTTTAATGTTTTAGGGCAAAAATATTTATTTTTTTGTTACTTTGTTAGAAAACTGCTACAAAATCTGTTGTTCATCTTATGGACGAACCACTTGGTGACTCATTTCAATTGTTAATCGATCTTGCTGAAATTCACGTCCCTCGAATGATTGCTCAACGCCATCCAACTGATTCGAACAAACAAGTATGTATTGTTTTCTTGTTTATGTAATAAAACTCTAACAAGGTTTATGGTGCTCTGTTTGTCCTAAACTTATGCTTTTGTGATTGCATTTTCATCTGTGTTAAATAGTGAGACTTTTTTAGGCCTGCATGTTGACTTTCTTCCCTGAATTTGAGAATGTGTCAACAGATGTGTTGGATGTGGTGTTTCTAATTGACTTATCTAACTCAATGAAGGTAATATAGGAATAAAATTTCATGTATACTTTTGACACTGTTTTCATTTTTCTTCTTCTTAGGATTCTTTTTTTTTACCTGTGGCAAACATAATGCTTTTTCTTAAACAATTTTAAATTTACCAACAAAAGGAAGTGGGCTTAAAGTTCGATCCATTACGTTAATTATGGCAGGAATTTTATTCAGACATCAGCATTGGGAAGTGACGACTCCACTTATTACCCAAGTCAAAATCAATCATTGTATTAATAATTAAATTGTGAATGTTGGTAGTGCTTTGTATAAAGTGTGGTTTGAGTTAAAACTGTGACAGAGTTTTGTGCTAGGTTTACATCTATAAATTCATTGCTAAATATTTTTATATGGTTATGTTATTTCATGTTCATATACTCCATAATTTTATTACTTATATTAACAACATTTTTAAAACAAAACAAAAATTATGCTAGCAAGGTCTGAACTTTGGAGATTGACGACTCTACTTATTATCCCAGTCACACAAGGGCAGATTGTTCTGCTCTTTCTGTGTATTCAATTTTTGTTCTAATATACCAATTAACTCCTTGGCAGAAGGAAGAATTGCGTTCTATGATGTGAATATATTCTTTAAAGGAACAAAACCTCCAGATCTTAAAACTAAGACTTAACTGGTTGAGTTTATCATTGTGCTTGCACTTTTGCACTTTTCTTTCTTCTTTGTAAAAAAATATGAACAAATCATTATAACATTTTTTGATAATTTTGTAAATTTTGCTTTTTTCAAAGAAGAATTAACACTTTATTATTTTAGGGTCTTGAGAAAGAACTGCAAAAACTTGTTTATCTAACTTATACTAATCTACCAGAAGAAACCAATTTTAACATCATCAAGTTTGGTGAAAGTATGCTGGGTTTTTTTCATCCATGTAACACTCAAAGAAAACAGGGTTACTGACATTTTTTTATTTTATTTTTTAGAACAACAAGAGTTGTTTTTAGCGCCTAAATCCAAAAATCAAAAAACACACAAGTCTGTATTATCCTTCTTAAAGGTTAGTACTTTTTATTTTAACCCAGCATATTCAACACTAATTCAAAGATTAAAAATGACAATGTACAAGTTGGGAAACGTACAAAGTAGGCAAACGTTTCCTGCCCTAATTATAAACAATTTATTATTTAGATTTTGAAACCATCACTGGGAGCAACACACCTTTGGAAGCCCTTATCTATTCTGCAGTATTTAGCGTCAGCAAAGTCACCTAAGAATGTGTTTTTGTTTTCCGATGGACATATATCAGATGAAGTAACAACACTAGCATCAATACAAAACAACAACAAAAACATCAGAATGTTTACGTTTGGAATGAGGTAAACAAGTGATATTTTTTATTAATGTCCGGGTTACTACTGAGGAAATTGTGTTGCTTATTAATTTTTTATTTTAGTTCAGCAGCTAATAAACATGTGTTAAGGAGGATTGCAGACCTTGGAAGTGGTTGGTTTGAATATTTTGATAAAAGTTTGAAATCCAAATGGGAGAAAAAAGTATGTGAATTAATAAATGTTTAAAATGGAAATTTTCTCAGCTCCATTAAATAACCATATAAAGTCAAACCATGTCCACGAGGTTTATAATGCTTATGTAATACATTTTGTAGGTGAAAATGCAAATCGAGAAGTCTCAACAACCTGTTCTGACAGATGTTAAAGTTCATTGGGTTCAAAATGATTATGATGCTCCAAAACCTTTACAGGTGTGAAAAACTGTTTTTAGTCTGTGTAAATGAATTTGTTTTAAATAGTTCTAAACTTCAATTCAATAAGGATTTAGATGTTATTTAAAATTTAAAATCCATTTCTTTTACAGGCACCAAATGAAATTACGGCATTGTTTAATGGCTCACGATTAGTAGTGTATGGCTTTGTCCCACATTGCACTATGGTATTTAAATTGCTGTCTTAAACTTTCGTGAAATTGGCAGTTATATTTTTACATGTTAAATGTGTTGTTTTCTATTTAATCAATCAATTATTAGTTTGACCTAGTTAGTTTTTTTGTTAGTGTTTACTTTTATTGTTTAGGCAACATTAACAGCTTCTGTCAATGGAAAGCATATGTCCACACTTGTTTCTACATCAGAACTAAGTACATCAAGCGGCTTGGTACAGTTTTTAACTTTTATCTATTACAACATTTTAAGTAAAACATTGTTTATTAAATAACTTGGTAGCAACTGTTAGCCATGTTCCACCTGGTGGCCTTATGGTAGATTTTTGCCCACAGTGCAGAAGGTTGTGGATTCAATTCCCAACCAAGTCATGCCAGAGACTATAAAAGTGTGAATTTATCAAACTGCTTGCGCATAAAAATAGGATTGATTTCTTAAGCAGTTGTCTAATTAAGTTAATGTTGAGCTTGTACGCCTTCTGTAGCCCGAATGGAGTTAAATTGATAACAGTACTGTTAAGAAATAAAGAGGCTATGTGGGTAAACAATAATAAAAATTATAATCATAATAGTGAGACAATTTATTTAGTCTTTACATCGCCTTGCTGCCAAAGCAATTATCGAAGATTGGGAAAACGGAATGTTAAGTGAGGATGAAATAGAACATGAGGTGTGTAATATTTTTTTTTTGGTTTTCTTCTTGTGTAATAAAGGCAGCTGATTGGGTATATGAATACAAACCATTTTTACATGCTCCTTTTATTTTTTAAATATAAAAATGGCATATTTTTCTAAATTATAACCTTTAAATTTGAGTATAATTTTATTTTTAAATTTGTCCCAATGTTTTTCAAGAAATCTTTATTCTCTAGTTTTTTTAGGACAAAATCTCCGGTTGTTAAATTTAGATATTGCTATTCCTTATTTTTTAATCAAATTTATTGTCTAATTGGAAAAAACCTGAAATGCTATGAAAAATGCTATGTTTGTGTTTAGTTGAATAATACAATTATTAGTCATGAACAAGAAAACTTTTTGTAGGCTATATCTCGAGAGCTACAGTTATCACCAACAGGCCCGTCCTGCCAAATAACATGATTTGAAGTTTTATTATTATTATATTGTCCGTAATTTTTTTTAGATGATTAAACAGAAAATGAAAAAGCAAATTATTGACATGAGTATGGAGTTTTCAATAGTAACTAAATTTACAAGTTTTGTAGCCATCGAAGAAAGAGAGGTAAATATTATTATTATTATTATTCACAACAGCATTATGCTCTAGATAAAGTTTTGAACGAGGAAAGGAAAGTTGTGTCTTGTTACAAACGGTTTTTCAGAGTGGTGAAAGCAAAGACGACACAGCACCAACAATAGATGAACTTGTTGCGATGGAAAACATTGATATTTTATCCTACATGGCTTTTGAAGATAAGTCAAAAATTGTGAGTCTCTACATTAATAATACCTGTATTCTGTCTGTCCTCTAAAAGAAGTTCGGGCTAACTGTGCACGAAATCTTCAACCTACAAATAACAAATAGCAATTATAATTTTACCAACTTTGTTTTAACACTTGCATATAGTAGTTTCATTTTTATGGATAACCGATTTAAGTTTTTCTCTGCCTTGACATGCCGGCGAAGGAACCACCAGAGTACGTTGACAAAGGCCCTTTTAAATTAAAAGGGGGTGGTGTTGAGTTTTGAAGGTCTCTTCTCGACCTTTTTCTCTTCTTAATTTGTATTTATAAAGATATTTTATTTTTATGTTTTCACATGCTAATACGCTTTATGACGCTTTTTTAAGATTTTGGCTACAAACATATATATACGTCCAGCATGATGTAATAATAAGCTAGCCTAACCAACATACTCCTCTTCCTGATTTTTATCTTAGCTAACATTATTATTTATTTTTTTCTTTAATTTTAATCTACGCCAATCTGATTTTTAACTAAGCTGGACATTTTCTTCGTTGTGTGTATAGCCAGCTAGTTGTGAGTTCCTAAAAGTGAAGGCAACAAAGAGAGATTTCTGTTTTATAGCTAGCTAACCAGTTATGAACAAACTACTAAAACATTTTGAGATATTTTGTGTTTCTTAGGTTTAAGTGTACAGTCATCGTGACCTGTATTTAATGTTTCAATGTGGCTGAGCGATATGCAACTATTTTCTTGCTCAATGTTTCTTTTGGAACTATTACAGGAAGTTATTCCTGGTCACTGTTTTAATTAGATGAGGTAACGACAGGTGGTTCACAGTTTTTTTTTATATAAACCGAAGTTGAGAAAAATTTATATAGCTACGCCAAACGACAAGCTATTGTAAGCACTCCACATGAATGTTCGACATGGTTTTTCTGTACTAATTCCTTATCCCGCATCTCGCTCCAATCTAAGCAGATATGCAGCAACGTGGACTTAACCGTTCAACCTGAAATAAAAAACAACCATGAAAGGTTGATGACTAACTATGAAATATGTTATGTTTAATAGTGTTTGTTGCTGTTTACAAATAAACTGCAATGACTGGATGAAGTAACAGACAAGCAAAAATTTTGCACATTTGGTAAATGAATTTCAAATATATGTGTTTTAATGAATTCTTAATCTTATTGCCACTTAAGTAAGCCATATATGTGATGCTCTCTAGGAAAATCGACCACTTCTCTTTTCGTATTAAAAAATACGAAATACGGAAATTTCCTATTAAAACATATGAATTTCGTAATTTAAAATACGCGTATTTTTAAAAATACAAATACGGATTTTCGTATTTTTAAAAATACGCAAGGCGACTCCAACTTAATTAGTTGTTCTACGGGTGAAGTCAATAGTAGCTTACGGTCGGTCGGCCGGCGAAATAAAAATAATTTTATCGACAATGTATGGTCGGAACAACAACAACAAAAAATAACAACTATGTATTTTTGCATCACACACGCAGTTTAGGTAACCTCACCAACTAAAATGTGCCTCGCACATGTACACATGAACTATAGTTTCATTTCAAGGATAAGTGTGTCAACGTGGACATTTGTGGTCAGTTGTGGTCTGTGCTAACTGTAGATGGGGTCTGTGTTGACTGTTTTTTTATCTTGAATTATTGTATAAATATTCTTAAATAAGATTGAACCCTGATTTGTAAAAGACATCTCTTTTTTTATAGGTTCCAAAGTTTCATGGAGTCATACGTTTTTATTTCCAAGACCAGGGTCAAAAAGCTTCCACTAAATGTCTCAGATTCAACAATGAGCAAACTGTCAGTGATATTATGCCACAATTGATCGAAAAATTTTGTCCAGATATGAAGATGCTGTCAACTCCAAATTATGAATTATTCGAGATACATTCTACTGGAGGTAAAACCTTGTATATATAATATATCTGATTTGTTAAACAATAGCCTTCAACAATTGAAGCTTTAGCCTCAGATTGCTTTTTATGACTTATCTCTTTAATAATAGCCGTATTCCGTCTGTCTGTGTGTCCGAGAAAGCCGCGTCCTGTTACGGAAACACTAAATTTTTAAAATACGCATGAAATACCAAAAGCAATATATTTTTACCGACTATGTTTTGACCGCTCGCACGTAGTATACCAATCACAACGCCTGATTCTTTAAAAAACAATCCAAAATTTTCGCTTCAAAACAATCCAACATTTTAGCGGCTGGACGAAGGGTATTTTGACTTTGAAAGTGGTCGTGTGTGGCAGTGTGAGGTTTGTAGGCCTGTTTGAGCTTTTTATCTTCTGAAGGCTTTGTATTTTTGTAATATTTGTTTTCTGTTTGTTTTCAATGTTAAGATAAATATATTGTCACGTTTTTTAGCTACGTACAGATCTTAAACGCACCAGTTGTAGGACGCACCAGTTGTAGCAGTTTGGCTACAACAATATTCTTAAGCAATAATTCTTATGCTAAATGCAGTTAGCTTGGTAGCTACATCTTTTATTATTTTCCTGAAAACTCTTTCTGCAAATAAAATGGCTGAGCGATTGTTTTAACTGGACGGGTAACGACAGGCTGTTCCCTGTGTTTTTATTTAAACCGAAGTTGCAAAGAAGTTTTTTTGGAAAAGGGTATTACGCCTATACGCCTGTTCAACTCTGTGTAACTGTACTAAACGCTTAGCCCAGTTTTAACAAAAGACTGTTTATTTGGAAAAGGCTGTTACGCCTATGCACATGTGCAACTTGGTTTACCTGTACTAAGGGGTCAACCCACTGACAATTAATTTTTAAACTTTCTTGGTAATCACGCCTGTACAGATGTTTAACACTGTTTACCTGGACTAATCGCTCAGTCCTGTGTTAGCAAAGGACTGTTTCTTGTGTTTTATTTAAACAAAGTCTGCGAGAAAGATTTTTTCAAAAGGGTAATAGCCCTATACGCCTGTGTAACACCGTTTAACTGTACTAAGCGCTCAGCCGGTGTCCTGATTAATTTTCTAACTTAACCAAAAACTTATTCCGCAAAATAAAATAATATTTACCAATTGTTTTTGTTATGATGGGGTAACAACAGGTTGTAAACTGTGTTTTTATTTCGGCTAAGTAAAGTTATATTTTAAAAAATACATTACAACCGAAACACTATAATGTTGCGCGCGCCTTACTCGATTTGCGACATATTGCATACCTGTACTAAAGCGCTCCACCTGATCGCGTGGCACAGTTTAAGGCTGTTATTAAGCACTCCACAGAGTTACACTCAGTTGTAACATGATTTAATGATTGGTTAATGAAATTAAAGTCCGACGCAAAAGGGTTGAGAGGCTTATACTCCGGATTAATAGTCCAGATTAATGGTCCGGATTAATGGTCGGGTTGGCTAGGTCGAAAATGTTGATTTTTTACAGTGGCAAAGATCGTGGTAAAAAGGGACGTGACTTTAAAAAGATGTATAAAAAGGTTGGTAGGACGATGAAAAGGTTATGAAAAAAACAAATACTATGGTTGTTTCAGCATTGTTCAGGCGTGGTTAGAGGGAAGCAGCGATGCGCAGCTAAGCTACCATTTTGCGTGACAGACAGACAGACATACGTATACGGGTATTATAACATAGATTGTTCATGTGAAATAAAGAATATCTGTTTATTTAAAAATAAATTATAAATTTCAATTGCTTTTGTGATCGTTTTTAAGCGCTTTTAAACGATAGCCTGTATGTTACATATAAGAACAAAAGCCTAATCATATCTTATTCTTATGGTTCGCGCATAAAAATAAAAATAGAAAACAAAAGTCCATGTTTAAGCAAAAGATATGCGAAGGTTCTTTATGTAAACAAGTCGTTATGCGAGATTGTAGGACTCCGTTACATGTAAAGTTAGATTCAAGCAGTACTGTACCAGTGACAACAACACTAGTTTCACATACTTTTGTCACATTTGATTTTGGAGAGTAACCCTTTTCTCTACAGATTTTAGGAGAATGAAATTATTATTTCATGTGTTGTAAGCTTTGTGTAATATGTTTTTTTTATAGATGTTCGAAAATTATCAGCAAATGAAAAACCTCTTCTAGTTCAATTGCTTTGGCATAAGGATGATAGAGAAGGCCGTTTTCTGTTAAAAAGTGCAAATTTAAAAGTTCAAGCAAGAAACTTCTTTGTTCCAGAAGAAGATAATAGAAAGAAAGAAGAAAGTGTCATTCAAGGTTCAGTTTCTCGTTTATCAAGAAAATACAGAAAAAAACGAAAGGAAGAGATCTACCGGAAAAGAAATGCTACCACTGAAACAGATGCAGCGGTGGCACAAGAACTGTTTAGAGATTTACCAGAAAGTACCCTAACGAGAACCAAGTCAAATCCAGAAGCAGTCATGAAAAGAAGAAGACACCAAAAGTTGGAAAAAAGCATAAAGGAGTTTCAAAATAAGGGTGGACCACCGACAGGAGGCCTTTTGAAAATATTCGCTGAAAGCCTTAAGCCAGAAATTCCATACAGAACAATTTTGGCATCTGTAAAACACAATGCTAAAGTTGTTACAGAAACTGCATTAGAAAAATTTTTGCTTCCAAAAGAAGACCCAGAAGAATATTGCATAGTTATGGCTATAA
Organism: Hydractinia echinata; assembly: GCA_030067915.1. Lineage (NCBI taxonomy): Eukaryota > Metazoa > Cnidaria > Hydrozoa > Anthoathecata > Hydractiniidae > Hydractinia > Hydractinia echinata. The sequence goes on along the minus strand of JASGCC010003021.1, from coordinate 16,131 downwards.
TCCCTGCAGGAGTTCCAAGCCCAGTTCCAAAAGAACGAATAATACTCCCTTCAGATTGTCCATTAGCCATTCAGAATAGTTGGCCAAAAGAAAATGGTGTAATCACTTTTCACCTTCGTAAAAACGGACTCTTTTCTAAGAAGGATAATAATAAAAGCAATGAGAAAAACGGAAGTGGAAGTGATGAAAACCTTTCACCATACAAGTCTAGGTGAGGCTTATACTACTGCTGCATGGTACAAAAGAATCTAGTCACACTATGAGTTTCTCATGAAAAATTTAAGAATAGTTTCTGTCATTTTAAAATTAGTAAATTTACCATGTTCAAATCTCTTAATCATTCAATGCAAAAAGCAATGTACCTTGGAGTAATAAACTGAATACAACTTTTGATCTTGAACCACACTTTATAACATCAGTTTCGATGGGAGCCTTGTTAGTAGTAAATAATATTAGTTGCAAGTTAACAAAATTATATCTCTTTTTTGTTGTTGTTATTGTTACAATGGTGTCTGAAATTGCAAATTAGTTAATTAATTGCAAATTACATCCCTTTTTTAAGCACCAAGCAAAGTGCATTTGCTATGTAAACTTGATATCAATGACTTGTTGTTTATAGTATTGTTAGTAGTCCTCCAATATCTCCAGAGCTCAAAGAAATGGTTTTGAATCAACAAACTGGAAGTGCAGTGGATGAAGATGGTGAAATTGTTAATGATGATATGAGTACAATCAAGCCAGCAAAAGTTATTCATGGATATGGGGTATGTATTTTGGCACACAATATTTTTATTTGCTTCAATTGCAAATGCATGCTATGGAAATCAGTCACCCTCATCTTGAAATGTCTAGTACATTCTTGGATGATAAGAATGTAAATAATGAAGGAGAAAACTGCAGAAATGAAACCACTAGTTTTTCTAAAATAATGTCAGTCCAACAGAGTTTTTATAATTTACTAATTTAACATTTTTTTCACTTAGAGTCTTGAAGATGTCAGTCAACCATCAATGAAGGGTAGGCTGAGTCGTCATTCTGTGCCAGACCTATTAGACATGGAAAATAATGTTGAGGAAAATCTCCTGCCAGCTGCATTAACATTTTTAAATCATGACAGAGATGCCTTCTCTGCAGCATCATTTTGGCCGATCGAGATAACAGCAAAACATAAGACTCCATTAGGAGCAGGAATGATATCACTTTCGAGAATCGATTTTTGTTTCAAATCTTGTTTGGTTTTATTCCTAGTACTAACCTATCATCGGAACAACTCCTTTGTGATCACCTTGTAGCAAAAATACATGAAATAAGTACTTTTTTAACTACTACAACATGACATTCTGTCATCCCGTTTCAAAATTTAAAGGAATTGTCCCATCACTTACATCACTGTCCAATTACTGATTTGGGTTGGGCATAACTGTTGGGCGATAAAGGATGTTTCAACTTAACAGGATCTCAGTTCTATTTACTGTATTATAGCTCTGGGCATTTTTCAACCCGTCTACTTTTGAAGACATATTTTCCCATACCTCATATATCCTGAACTGTTTATGTTTCAGTAGTGAAATTTGTGAGCATCATAGAATATCCTGAAACGAACTCATTCCAAGTAAAAATCGATTTGATGCCATAGGTTTTTAAATGACGTCACACATGCCGAGAATGGGTCATTTCTCCATTTACAATAAAGTTTTATATCTCACATGTACCAATTTTTTGACCTAGCTTCTTGGTAGCTTTCTAGCCTGAATACAAAAAATTTGTTTTCAACCAGTCAAGCGACGTTAATGACAACAGCGAGATAAAAAATGAAGTCATATCTGCAAGAACGTTTTTTGCTTTAAGATGTAAAAACCCGTTTTTTTCAAAAACATAGCACACGGGATTAAACGGTACATCGGTACAATACATTTTTTAACGCTGACCAAGACAGAACAAAAACAAAATATAACCGCCACTTAGAGGAGGAATAATATCATTTTCAGGAATCAATTTTTGTTTCAAATCTTGTTTGATTTTATTCCTAGTACTAGCATATCATTGGAACAACTCCTTTGTGATCACCTGGTAGCAAAAAATAATTAAATTAAGTACATATATAACTAATACAACATCCTCACATTCTGTCATCCTGTTTCAAAATTTAAAGGAATTGTCCCATCAAGGAATTGCACTCATCCCCTGCAAATTACGAATCTAAACAGAAACGTGGCCACTCGAAATAATATTTAAACAAAACGTTTCTACTAAATGACATACCTTACAAAAGGTATGCTTGGTCTAAAGTGCGGTAGGCACTGTAAGACCCCTCTTCTAGGTATAATTGGGTTAATGTGTTGTGTTTTTTTAATCCAGAGGAGGATTCCGAGAGGCCTGTTAACATATTTTATGAACCATGTTGAACTTTTAATATACCCACTGATTTTTCTGTCAGATGGTTTTATTTTTTCATCAGGACACGCAATAATAGTAATTATTACTGAAGTGTACATCCTGTGTAAATATTCATGATAAGTAAATAAATAAATAAATAAATGTGACATAACATTTCTTTAGTATTTGGTTTTGGAACTAAGTCCCCTGAAGTTGCATCTTCCAGCTCTGTCGGCCAAGGTAGCTGTGTTAAAAGTTTTTATTTGAATTATGAGCTCATCCCTCCTCCTCATTTATTGTTACACCCCTTTTTATCCACTACTCTGAGGGGAATACCAATTTCTTTTTTATAAAAAAGGGGAAATTCTTTGAATAAAGGAAGTAATATTTACCTTCATTTTCCTTTTCAATTGCTTGATCTGATAAGCTGCAGGCCCTGTATGACCCCTCTCCCTGTTATAATTGTATTAATGTGTTTCTTTTAATCCAAAGGAGTGCTTCTATTCCAAGAGGCTGTCAACATAATATTTCATGAACCGTGTTCAAATTTTAATCTAACAACTGGTTTTCCTATCAGATACTATTATGTGACATAACTCCTATTTAGGATTTGGTTTTGGAGCTGTGTCCTCTCAAGTTGCACCTTCCAGCTCTGTCGGCCAAGGTAACTATGTTGAAAGTTTATATTTGAATTATGAATTCATTCCATCTTCTTTTCATTCATTTATATGCCACACTATTTTTTATCCACTGCTCTAAAAGGAATGCCAAGATTTGGATAAAAAAATTAAGGAATTCGTGGAATAAGAAAAGTGATATTTACCTTGTTTTTTTTTTCATTTTTTAATTGAAGGTCTAATAATAATGGTATGTTTAGTAGCCAACTTTTCATTACTGATTTGGATTGGGCATAACTGTTGGGTGATAAAGAATGTTTGAACTTAACAGGATCTCAGTTCTATTTACTGTATTATAGCTGGGCATTTTTCAGCCCGTCTACTTTTGAAGACATATTTTCCCATACCTCATATATCCTGAACTGTTTATGTTTCAGTAGTGAAATTTGTGAGCATCATAGAATATCTTGAAACGAACTTATTCCAAGTCAAAATCAATTTGATGCCATAGGTTTTTTAAATGACGTCACACATGCAGAGAATGGGTCATTTTTTCCATGTATAATAAATTTTTATATCTCATGTACCAATTTTTTGACCTAGCTTCTTGGTAGCTTTCTAGCCTGAATACAAAAAATTTGTTTTCAACCAGTCAAACGACGTTAATGACAACAGCGAGATAAAAAATGAAGTCATATCTGCAAGAACGTTTTTTGCTTTAAGATGTAAAAACCCGTTTTTTTCAAAAACATTATAGCACACGGGATTAAACGGTACATCGGTACAATACATTTTTTAACGCTGACCAAGACAGAACAAAAACAAAATATAACCGCCACTTAGAGGAGGAATAATATCATTTTCAGGAATCAATTTTTGTTTCAAATCTTGTTTGATTTTATTCCTAGTACTAGCATATCATTGGAACAACTCCTTTGTGATCACCTGGTAGCAAAAAATAATTAAATTAAGTACATATATAACTAATACAACATCCTGACATTCTGTCATCCTGTTTCAAAATTTAAAGGAATTGTCCCATCAAGGAATTGCACTCATCCCCTGCAAATTACGAATCTAAACAGAAACGTGGCCACTCGAAATAATATTTAAACAAAACGTTTCTACTAAATGACATACCTTACAAAAGGTATGCTTGGTCTAAAGTGCGGTAGGCACTGTAAGACCCCTCTTCTAGGTATAATTGGGTTAATGTGTTGTGTTTTTTTAATCCAGAGGAGGATTCCGAGAGGCCTGTTAACATATTTTATGAACCATGTTGAACTTTTAATATACCCACTGATTTTTCTGTCAGATGGTTTTATTTTTTCATCAGGACACGCAATAATAGTAATTATTACTGAAGTGTACATCCTGTGTAAATATTCATGATAAGTAAATAAATAAATAAATAAATGTGACATAACATTTCTTTAGTATTTGGTTTTGGAACTAAGTCCCCTGAAGTTGCATCTTCCAGCTCTGTCGGCCAAGGTAGCTGTGTTAAAAGTTTTTATTTGAATTATGAGCTCATCCTCCTCCTCATTTATTGTTACACCCCTTTTTATCCACTACTCTGAGGGGAATACCAATTTCTTTTTTATAAAAAAGGGGAAATTCTTTGAATAAAGGAAGTAATATTTACCTTCATTTTCCTTTTCAATTGCTTGATCTGATAAGCTGCAGGCCCTGTATGACCCCTCTCCCTGTTATAATTGTATTAATGTGTTTCTTTTAATCCAAAGGAGTGCTTCTATTCCAAGAGGCCTGTCAACATAATATTTCATGAACCGTGTTCAAATTTTAATCTAACAACTGGTTTTCCTATCAGATACTATTATGTGACATAACTCCTATTTAGGATTTGGTTTTGGAGCTGTGTCCTCTCAAGTTGCACCTTCCAGCTCTGTCGGCCAAGGTAACTATGTTGAAAGTTTATATTTGAATTATGAATTCATTCCATCTTCTTTTCATTCATTTATATGCCACACTATTTTTTATCCACTGCTCTAAAAGGAATGCCAAGATTTGGATAAAAAAATTAAGGAATTCGTGGAATAAGAAAAGTGATATTTACCTTGTTTTTTTTTTCATTTTTTAATTGAAGGTCTAATAATAATGGTATGTTTAGTAGCCAACTTTTCATTACTGATTTGGATTGGGCATAACTGTTGGGTGATAAAGAATGTTTGAACTTAACAGGATCTCAGTTCTATTTACTGTATTATAGCTGGGCATTTTTCAGCCCGTCTACTTTTGAAGACATATTTTCCCATACCTCATATATCCTGAACTGTTTATGTTTCAGTAGTGAAATTTGTGAGCATCATAGAATATCTTGAAACGAACTTATTCCAAGTCAAAATCAATTTGATGCCATAGGTTTTTTAAATGACGTCACACATGCAGAGAATGGGTCATTTTTTCCATGTATAATAAATTTTTATATCTCATGTACCAATTTTTTGACCTAGCTTCTTGGTAGCTTTCTAGCCTGAATACAAAAAATTTGTTTTCAACCAGTCAAACGACGTTAATGACAACAGCGAGATAAAAAATGAAGTCATATCTGCAAGAACGTTTTTTGCTTTAAGATGTAAAAACCCGTTTTTTTCAAAAACATTATAGCACACGGGATTAAACGGTACATCGGTACAATACATTTTTTAACGCTGACCAAGACAGAACAAAAACAAAATATAACCGCCACTTAGAGGAGGAATAATATCATTTTCAGGAATCAATTTTTGTTTCAAATCTTGTTTGATTTTATTCCTAGTACTAGCATATCATTGGAACAACTCCTTTGTGATCACCTGCTACAAAAATACATGAAATAAGTACTTATATAAGTACTACACATCTGACATTCTGTCATCCGTTTAAAAGTTAAAGGAATTGTCCCATCAGAGAATTGCACTCATTCCCCTGCAAAGTACAATCTAAACAGAAACGTGGCCACTCGAAATATATTTAAACAAAACGTTTCTACTAAATACATACCTTACAAAAGGTATGCTTGGTCTAAAGTGCGGCAGGCACTGTATGACCCCTCTTCTAGGTATAATTGGGTTATTATGTTGTTGTTTTTAATCCAGAGGAGGATTCCGAGAGGCCTGTTAACATCATAATTTGTGAACCATGTTGAAATTTTAATGTGCCAACTGGTTTTCCTGTCAGGTGCTTTTAAGTGACATAACATTTATTTAGGATTTGCATCGTCCGGCACTGTCAGGAAGGGTAACTATGTTAAAAGTTTTTATTCGAATTATGAATTCGTCATTCCTTTTCCTTATTCAATTTTATGCCACACTACTTTTTATCCCTTGCTCTAAATGAATTGGCAACATTTTGATGAAAAAATTGAAAATTCTTTGAATAAGAAGAGTAATATTTACCTTCTTTTTTTCATTTTTTTCATTGAAGATCTGGGAAAAATGGCATGTTTAATAGCCAAATTTTCATTACTGATTTGGATTGGGCATAACTGATGGGTGATAAAGGAGGTTTGAACTTAACAGGATCTCAGTTCTATTTACTGTATTATAGCTAGGCATTTTTCAGCCCGTCTACTTTTGATAACATATTTTCCCATACCTCATATATCCTGAACTGTTTATGTTTCAGTAGTGAAATTTGTGAGCATCATAGAATATCCTGAAACGAACTCATTCCAAGTAAAAATCGATTTGATGCCATAGGTTTTTAAATGACGTCACACATGCCGAGAATGGGTCATTTCTCCATTTACAATAAATTTTTATATCTCACATGTACCAATTTTTTGACCTAGCTTCTTGGTAGCTTTCTAGCCTGAATACAAAAAAATTGTTTTCAACCAGTCAAACGACGTTAATGACAACAGCGAGATAAAAAAAGAAGTCATATCTCCAAGAACGTTTTTTGCTTTAAGATGTAAAAACCCGTTTTTTCAAAAACATTATAGCACACGGGATTAAACGGTACATCGGTACAATACATTTTTTAACGCTGACAAAGACAGAACAAATAAAAAATATAACCGCCACTTAGAGGAGGAATAATATCATTTTCAGGAATCAATTTTTGTTTCAAATCTTGTTTGATTTTATTCCTAGTACTAGCATATCATTGGAACAACTCCTTTGTGATCACCTGGTAGCAAAAAATAATTAAATTAAGTACATATATAACTAATACAACATCCTGACATTCTGTCATCCTGTTTCAAAATTTAAAGGAATTGTCCCATCAAGGAATTGCACTCATCCCCTGCAAATTACGAATCTAAACAGAAACGTGGCCACTCGAAATAATATTTAAACAAAACGTTTCTACTAAATGACATACCTTACAAAAGGTATGCTTGGTCTAAAGTGCGGTAGGCACTGTAAGACCCCTCTTCTAGGTATAATTGGGTTAATGTGTTGTGTTTTTTAATCCAGAGGAGGATTCCGAGAGGCCTGTTAACATATTTTATGAACCATGTTGAACTTTTAATATACCCACTGATTTTTCTGTCAGATGGTTTTATTTTTTCATCAGGACACGCAATAATAGTAATTATTACTGAAGTGTACATCCTGTGTAAATATTCATGATAAGTAAATAAATAAATAAATAAATGTGACATAACATTTCTTTAGTATTTGGTTTTGGAACTAAGTCCCCTGAAGTTGCATCTTCCAGCTCTGTCGGCCAAGGTAGCTGTGTTAAAAGTTTTTATTTGAATTATGAGCTCATCCCTCCTCCTCATTTATTGTTACACCCCTTTTTATCCACTACTCTGAGGGGAATACCAATTTCTTTTTTATAAAAAAGGGGAAGTTCTTTGAATAAAGGAAGTAATATTTACCTTCATTTTCCTTTTCAAATGCTTGATCTGATAAGCTGCAGGCCCTGTATGACCCCTCTCCCTGTTATAATTGTATTAATGTGTTTCTTTTAATCCAAAGGAGTGCTTCTATTCCAAGAGGCCTGTCAACATAATTTTTCATGAACCATGTTCAAATTTTAATGTAACAACTGGTTTTTCTATCAGATGCTATTATGTCACATAACACCTATTTAGGATTTGGTTTTGGAGCTGTGTCCTCTCAAGTTGCACCTTCCAGCTCTGTCGGCCAAGGTAACTATGTTAAAAGTTTATATTTGAATTATGAATTCATTCCTTCTTCTTTTCATTCAGTTATATGCCACACTATTTTTTATCCACTGCTCTAAAAGGAATGCCAAGATTTGGATAAAAAATTTGGGAATTCTTGGAATAAGAAAAGTGATATTTACCTTTACCTTTACCTTTTTCATTTTTTAATTGAAGGTCTAATAATAATGGTATGTTTAGTAGCCAAATTTTCATTACTGATTTCGATTGGGCATAACTATTTGGTGATAAAGGATGTTTCAACTTAACAGGTTCTCAGTTCTCTTTAACTGTATTATAGCTGGGCCTTTTTCAGCACGTCTACTTTTGATAATACATTTTCCCATACCTACTTTATCCTGAACTATTTATGCTTTAGTAACTATGTTAAAAGTATTTCTTTAAGTTATAAATTATCCCTTTCTCCCTTTATTCATTTACATGCCACACTTTTTATTCACTTCTATAGAAGGAATACCTACATGTTTATGGAAAATTATATATTATTTAGGGACTATGTTTTTTGTTTTAGCTTTTAAAAAAATTGTAGAAGAGCCCTTCTCTCCTACATTTCAGAAAGGAATCATAGATATTTTACCTAACATTGAGTTATATATTCCTGAGTTATGAACGGTCTATTTATTTACAGAGAATCTTCTTTTTCAAAAAATATTTGTTTCCCGAACTGAAATCGACTTAAATATCCTTTAGTCATATTTTTGGAATGTTAACTCGTCATCGTGAAAAATTTTCAAATTAACGAATTGTGTGTTCTTCTGCAAAGTACACTTTTCTTTAGATTTATTTTGTACTTCATCGCAACAGAAGGCTCATAACGATCAGCATGTCTCTTGTAAGCATTTAGACATTGAAACTGCATTTTAACGAGATCATCCCTCCCTCCCTTCATTCATTTACATGCCACACCACTTTTTATTCACTTCTATAGAAGGAATATCTACATGTTTATGGAAAATTATATATACTATGTTTTTTGTTTTAGCTTTTAAAAAAACTGTAGAAAAGCCCTTCAAAAAGGAATCATAGATATTTAACCTAACATTGCGCCTTATAAGGCCTAGTGATCTGATATACTGCAATTATAACTAATTTGCATACTCAAATACCAAATCAGTTCACCTACATGTGTGGCCAATGGAAGTTATATTTAACTTTCTTTGATTTTGCAATAATGGTCTTGGCTACATGAATCTTATGTAGACAATATTTATTTACTGATATACTAATGGTCATAACAGATTCGGCGATAAAAAGTTGTCAACTTAACATGGCCTCAGTTCCAATTAGCCCTATTATCCCTGTTTTTTTGGCTTGTATAACTTTGGAGGCATACATTTTGCGTGGCTCTTCAAAAGAACTCCTTTTTCATCACCTAATAACAATCATGCATGCAGTAATTACTTACATTACCACTACAACATCTTACGTCACTGCTGTGCTTTTACGAAAAGGGTTAGCACTGAATCATATTAATAACATAAAATAGGCTCAGTAGAAGACAGGCACCTTTTGACCCCTTTCCCTGTTACGGTTAAGGTGTTTTTTTAAACGCAAGAGATTTTTCCTATTCCAGTTGGTCTGTTAACAGAATTTTCCCTCAATTTTCTCCTCAATTAATAAATAGCGAAAGAATATTACGATCATTGCCCGTCGATAACAGCTGTAGCTGTCGAAAGGTAGCCTGAAATAAACTCGTTTGTTCATGACATGATAATATCTTTATTATTCAATGACAATGACTGGACAGATAGGTGGTAATATTTTTAAAGAGTTTTCCCTTTACCATTTTTAAACATTAGGACTCTGAATTTAACAACTGATTTTCGTATTAGGTGCTTGTATGTGACATAACTTTTATTTAGTATTTGGTTTTGGAACTTCATCCTCCAAAGTAGCATTCTCTGCGTCTGACCACCAAGGTTACTATGTTAAAAGTATTTATTTAAATTATAAATTCATCCCTTCCTCACTTTATTCATGCCACACCACTTTTTTTTATTCACTATTATAGATGAATACCTACAGTTTATAGAAAATAAGTTTATAGAAAAGCCCTTTTTTTCCTACATTTCGGAAAGAAATCATAGATATTCTACCTCATATTGCACCTTGTAATACCCTATCAGCCCATCTATACATGTGACTTATGAGATCCTTTTGTCATTTTTTTTTTAATGTTTACACGTTATTGTATCCTTAAATTAAAAAATTGTGTGTTCTTCTGCAAAGTACTCTTTTATTTAGCTTTATTTGACACTTCATTGCAACAGAAGACCCATGATCAACAGCATGTTTTTAGTAAGCATTTAAACATTAAATCTAAATTTATTTCCAAAAAACAACCGCAATTTGTGAAATCGTCAGCAACAATTTGGACGATTATTATTTTGTATTTAAAAAAAATGACCTAACACAGATTGGGCACAGGTACTGGAAAAACAACGTACTTGAATATAGTGGATTCTTTACTGGTGATTGATCTTTTCTCGTATTCTATTTCTTTAATATACCGCAGGTGTTTCCTTTTCATTTAACAAAATTTAAAAAACATGATTGAAATCCTCAGGTAAAATAATTATTAGCCGAATGTCTTAAATTCGTTCAAAAAAAACCTCATGGAATACGTAAAAATTTTCACATACTATCAATCCACGCCTTTTCTACCAAAAATTTTGCTTATAAAAGTGCTTATCAATTCGGACGCCAGCTTTTCATTTCCTGTCATGTTGTATCGTATCTTCAGTAGACTTGTTGTTTACAAAACCCACATCCAAGTGTTATTACGTTTATCTACAGTTCCAATAGCTGAATAAAGAGTTGTAATTTAGATATTCCGACAGGCTGTAAGTTATTCTTGGTTGACAGAAAGTTACATTGCGTCAGACTTTACAAAAAAAAATGGGTCGAGTGAGCACAAGTTTTAATTAAATTTAAAAACAATACAAAATTGAATGAGTACGTGGAGCTTTAAACTTTAGTTTGTTCTCCTTCTCTTTTTCTAATTTTAAATTGGTGAGTTGCTATTTGTCTAATAAATTATTTTTGTCAAAATACAATTTTTTTTAAAAATTATAATTTGGAAGCCATAATTTGCAAGAGAACGTTAATTTAGGATTTCGATAATCTTGTCTTATCTTCGTGAAAGTAATTGTTTTTCTTCTAAATTAATAATCCTGAAAAACTTTCACCGTGAAATAGTTACAAAAATACATTCGTTCGTCTTTATATTTAATTATGCAATTACTTCTTAATTCTACGACTTCATGTTTTTACAAAGGTCACATATTTATGTGCTAATACAAAGGTTTCTGATTGTTTCCAGATTTTGTTAAAGCAAAAGAACAAGAAAAAACGATAGAAAACGGTACTTCAATGAGTGAAGGAGAACCGGTGATAAAAGGTATTTCTAAATTCAACCACTAAATAAAAGGGCTGTTTTCTTAAATGTCACAGTGTTGAATGGACATTGTAACCAAGATTTTTTTCTGTATTTAATTCGAAGCTCCAGGGTCGCTTCGAGTAGGACGTAACTGTAACGTAACTTAGAATGGAACATTTTAGAGGAGAAAAAGCGTTGGGTAAACTGGTCACAACATCTACAATGAAATATATTCACATTCTATTGAATGACACCACTTGATTTTACGTTACATTTAGTGTACAAAGTGTACAATACGAGATCATCCCTTCCTCCCTTCTTTCGTTTACATGCCACACCACTTTTTATTCACTGCTATTGATGAATACCTACGTTTTGTGTTATACATTTAAAAATTTTTATAAAATAGCCCTTTTTTCTTTAGATTTATTTAGCACTTCATCGCAACAGAAGGCTCATAAAGATCAGCATGTTTCTTGTAAGCATTTAGAAACTGCATTTTAACGAGATCATCCCTTCAGTATATGTACTATGTTTTTTGATTTAGTTTTTAAGGATAGGGTAACCCCCTGAGACACATACTCAGTATATTTAAAATATCCCCTCTGCTCGCTATATTAACCCTAGCAAATATATATTTTGAAAGCCGAATAAATTATCTCTAGAATGATGATAAAATGTTTTCATAAAAAAAAACCAAAAAGTAGAAAAAAAATTATATACAAAAATTCACCCTTCCAGTTTATTTTGTCGAACACTCCCCTCAGTAAAATTTTTGTTCGTCGAAAAACTTATGGTTGCGAAGCTCTTATTCAGCTCTAAAAAGCTTTGCTTTTTTTACTCAAAACAATACGTGGTTCCGAAAATATAGCATATTTTGTGTTACAATAGCTGTTTTATGACTGATTTATCTATTTTTAAGCATGATAGGTCAATAACTCGATATTTCCTCACTTTCTGCGTTAGAAAAAGCAAAGTTCTGTAGCCAAAGATATAATTATCGCAACAAACTTGTTTTCGTACAATTTCGACAAGATGGAGGGGAGTGTTCGACAAAAATATATACCATTGCGACTGAAAATTTTATTTCGAGAAAAAGCAAATCAAAGATCTTTGCTTTTACCTGCAAAAATCATGATGAAGGAATGTTACACCCACTTAAACGTTATGAATAATTAATAACTCATGAATATTTTATTAAAAATTAAAGGAAAGTGTTTTCGCAGAACTTTGAGTCTTGTTATTGTTAAACAGACAACAGGATAACATAACATAACAGGATAAAAACGAAAAAAATAAATAAATAAATTAAAAAGGCATAGATAATAACTAATAATAAATTTGTATAGATTATTAAAGTGTGAACGTTTCCTATGTTATATGTAGAGATTCAATTTTTTATTCGTTCTGCATAACTCTCTTTAATTATCATACAGATTAAATATATTTAAGGAATTTTAAACTTTGAGCACACTGTTGAAAACACTAAAAGATAAAAAAGATTTTTCCTCATTTTATCCCTCTTAACAATAAATATTTTTGATTCTTTTTTTAAAAATATCAGGAAAATATGCCAAAGAATCAAAATTAAAAAAAAAATTTTTTTAAAAAAACGACCCTAAAGGGGGTTACCGTATCCTTAAAAGAACTATAGAAAAACCCTTCCTTCTTAAATTTCAGAAAGGAATCATAGATATTTTACCTAACATTGCGCCTTGTAAGGTGTGATCTTTTGATATATTGCAATTATAACTAATTTGTATGCCAAATACCAAATCAGTTCACCTATATTTGTGGCCAATGGGAGTAATATTTAACTTCCTTTGATTTTGCAATAATGGCTATATGACATCTTAAGTAGCTAAAAATTTTCACTGATATACTAATGGTCATAACTGGTTCGGCGATAAAAAATTTTCAACTTAACACGGCCTTAGTTCCAATTAACCCTAATATACCTGGGCTTTTTCGGCAGCAATAACTACTTACATAACCACTACAACATCTGACGTCACTCTGCCGTCCTTTTTGAAAAGGGTTTGTACTGAGTCACATTAACACAAAAAATAGACTCGGTAGAAGAGGCGACAGGCACCTTATGACCCCTATCTCTGTATAACACGGTTAAGGTGTTTTTTAGAGCGGAAGAGATTTGTCCTATTCCAGTTGGTCTGTTAACAGAATTTCCCTGTACCATTTTTAAACACTAGGACTCTGACTTTAACAACTGACTTTCGTATCAGGTGCTTGTATGTGACACAACTTTTACTTAGCATTTGGTTTTGGAACTTCATCCTCTAAAGTTGCATCCTCTGGGTCTGACCACCATACTAAAAGTACTTATTTTAAGTTAAAAAATCATCCCCTCCTCCCTTCATTCATTTACATGCCACACCACTTGTTATTCACTGCTATAGATGAATACCTACATGTTTATGGAAAATTATAAATTCTCTATGTACTATGTTTTTTTGTTTTAGCTTTTAAAGAAGTTATAGGAAAGCCCTTTCTTCTTAAATTTCAGAAAGGAATCATAGATATTCTACCTAATATTGCGCCTTGTAAGGCTAATTTGTATGCCAATTGCCGTATTAGTCCATCCATACATGTGACCTATGGTTTTTTTTTTAATGTTTTCACGTCATTGTGAAAAATCGTTAAATTAAAAAATTGTGTCTTCTTCTGCAAAGTACACTTTTATTATTATTTTATTTTATTTAAAAGCCAAAAGATTATGAGGCAGGAAAATAGAAATACCTGTTTATTTTTATTTTAATATTTCATTTTTTAAAACGCGAACATAGGCAAGCAAATAAGGTCACGACGCTTAACAAAGGTAAATAAAGTCATTGGATTTTTAAGAGGCAAAAAACGTTAATTTAAGATTTTAAAAATCCTGTTTTATATTTTCGTGAATGTATTTTTTTCTTCGTCTTAGCCAAATTAATAATCCCGAAAAACTTACACCATGGACCGCAATCCTATCCTTCAATGAGTGCACCGGTGATAAAAGGTATATCTGAATTTCAACCACTAAGTAGAATCGTTGCTTTCTTAAATGTCACAGTGTTGGAGGGACATTGTATTTTTTCTTTATTTAATTCAAAGCTCCAGGGTCGCTTCGATTAGGACGTAACTGTAACGTAACTGAGAATGAGAACATTTTAGAGGAGGAAAAACGTTGGGTAAACTGGTGACAACACCTAAAATGAAATATATTCACGTTCTAATGAATGACACCACTTGATTTTACGTTACATTTAGTGTAGAAAGTGTACAATACGAGATCATCCCTTCCTCCCTTCATTCGTTTACATGCCACACCACTTTTTATTCACTGCTATTGATGATACTCAAATACCAAATCAGTTCACCTACATGTGTGGCCAATGGAAGTTATATTTAACTTTCTTTGATTTTGCAATAATGGTCTTGGCTACATGAATCTTATGTAGACAATATTTATTTACTGATATACTAATGGTCATAACAGATTCGGCGATAAAAAGTTGTCAACTTAACATGGCCTCAGTTCCAATTAGCCCTATTATGCCTGTTTTTTTTGGCTTGTATAACTTTGGAGGCATACATTTTGCGTGGCTCTTCAAAAGAACTCCTTTTTCATCACCTAATAACAATCATGCATGCAGTAATTACTTACATTACCACTACAACATCTTACGTCACTGCTGTGCTTTTACGAAAAGGGTTAGCACTGAATCATATTAATAACATAAAATAGGCTCAGTAGAAGACAGGCACCTTTTGACCCCTTTCCCTGTTACGGTTAAGGTGTTTTTTTAAACGCAAGAGATTTTTCCTATTCCAGTTGGTCTGTTAACAGAATTTTCCCTCAATTTTCTCCTCAATTAATAAATAGCGAAAGAATATTACGATCATTGCCCGTCGATAACAGCTGTAGCTGTCGAAAGGTAGCCTGAAATAAACTCGTTTGTTCATGACATGATAATATCTTTATTATTCAATGACAATGACTGGACAGATAGGTGGTAATATTTTTAAAGAGTTTTCCCTTTACCATTTTTAAACATTAGGACTCTGAATTTAACAACTGATTTTCGTATTAGGTGCTTGTATGTGACATAACTTTTATTTAGTATTTGGTTTTGGAACTTCATCCTCCAAAGTAGCATTCTCTGCGTCTGACCACCAAGGTAACTATGTTAAAAGTATTTATTTAAATTATAAATTCATCCTTCCTCACTTTATTCATTTACATGCCACACCACTTTTTTTTATTCACTATTATAGATGAATACCTACAGTTTATAGAAAATAAGTTTATAGAAAAGCCCTTTTTTTCCTACATTTCGGAAAGAAATCATAGATATTCTACCTCATATTGCACCTTGTAATACCCTATCAGCCCATCTATACATGTGACTTATGAGATCCTTTTGTCATTTTTTTTTTAATGTTTACACGTTATTGTATCCTTAAATTAAAAAAATTGTGTGTTCTTCTGCAAAGTACTCTTTTATTTAGCTTTATTTGACACTTCATTGCAACAGAAGACCCATGATCAACAGCATGTTTTTAGTAAGCATTTAAACATTAAATCTAAATTTATTTCCAAAAGACAACCGCAATTTGTG